>JAAAKR030229457.1:0-10759 GCA_010014985.3 Delias pasithoe
AATGATAACAAAAGTGCAGTATACGCACACTTAAAAGAAACAAACCACACAATTGAAGATGAACAAGTAAAAATCCTTGGAACAGAAAAGATATATATACACACACACACACACACATATACATATACACACACTTACATATATACATGTATATACATATAATTATTCTTTCTCCTTTTTATATCAATTGTCTCATATTCATTATAATTACTGCATTTCTTGAATACATTTAATGAGTTGATCAAAATCCAAAACAAGAACAGACCGTTATATTACTATATTTTATAAGTATATCGAATTTATCTTCTTAACTTTGATTTTTGTAGTTTGTTTGTACTAATCTTTTAAATTTGTTTTTGAACTCGTCCAGCGATTTACTCATTTTCAGATCAGTTTCAAGCTTATTCCACAGATTGACTCCTATTACTGATACACACCTTTGCTTGATGTTTGTTCTTGTTCTGGATTTTTTTGTTTTGATTGATACCTCTGAGATTATAACAACTATCTCTAATTTCAAACTGCTTCTGGATATTTTGGCAAAGGAGATTGTGATGTGCTTTATACATTAATTGGGCGATTTTGAAGTCAACCAGGTCATAGAATTTCATTGTATTTAATTTGATGAATAGCGGATTTGTGGGTTCTATATATTTGGACCTATTGATTATTCTGATTGCTTTTTTTTGTAGTTTTAAGACAGGGAGTGTGTTTGATTTACAGGCGTTCCCCCATATTTCCACACAGTAGGTCATATATGGGAGTAATAATGAGTAATATAGTGTGTACAAAGAACTCTTATCCAACACATCCTTAGTTTTGTGGAGTATCCCAATAGTTTTGGATATTTTTCTTTTAACGTTATCTATGTGTGGCTTCCAAGATAGTTTGTTATCTATTACTAGTCCAAGAAACTTATTTTCACAAACTCGTTCTATTTCAATTGAATTTATCCTTATTTTAACTTGATCTTTGATTGGTCTCGTGCCGAAAACAACTAACTTAGTTTTTGTTAAATTGAAAGATAGTTTATTTCTGTCGAACCAGTTTTTTAATTTGTTTAATTCATTTTCCACAGTTTTCAGGAGTTGTTTCATATTTTCTCCAGAGCAGTAAAAGGTTGTATCATCGGCGAATAGGACACATTTGAATTGTTTTGAAACACTACAGATATCATTTATGTATAAAATGAATAGTTTTGGTCCAAGCACTGATCCCTGAGTAACTCCATGGGTAATCTTCAGTAAGTTGGATTTTTTTGTTTTTGAACTGTACAAACTGATGTCTGTTTTCTAAATAACTTTCAATCCATTTATGTGCTATGCCTCTGATACCATATCTCTCTAATTTATTCAATAATATAGTATGATCTATTGTATCAAAAGCTTTTTTTAGATCGAGAAAAATCCCAACAGTGAATTCTTTATTGTCTATATTAGTAGCTATTGCTTCCACAAACTCCATTACTGCCATTGAGGTGGTCCGTTTTTCTCTGAAGCCGTATTGATTTTCACTTAATAGCACGTGTTTACTTATGAAATTATCAAGTCTACGAGAAAATAGTTTTTCTAATATTTTTGAGAATTGTGGGAGTAGTGATATTGGTCTATAATTTGTCAAGAATTGTCTTTCTCCACTTTTATAAATTGGGATGACTTTAGCTGTTTTCATTTTTGATGGAAAGACACCGGCTTTGAATGACAAGTTGCATATGTATGTGAGAGGTCGCACTACATCTTCTATAATCTGTTTTACTATTGTCATATCAATATTAAAACAGTCAGTTGACTTTTTACTTGTATATGTTTTTACAATATTTAATATTTCATTATGATTCACAGGAGTAAGAAACATTGTGGAAGAATTTTTTTCGATATATTTATCTATTTCAAAAGAATTTATTGGATCTGGAATTTGTTTTGCTAAGTTACTACCGATATTCACAAAATACTCATTGAATTTGTTTGCTATTTCTGCAGTTTCCTCAATAATGGTATTTTTATCTTTCATAAAATACTCCGGATAATTTACTTTTTTAGAGCTATTTCTCATTACATGATTTAAAATTTTCCATATTTCTTGAGTGTTGCTTTTATTTTGCTCTAATAGTGCATGAAAGTGGTCTCTCTTGCTGGTTCTTATAATATTTACTAATTTGTTTTTATAAGTCTTGTATTTTGTTTCAGCTTCTTTGGTTCTGGATTTTAGAAACGACTTGGACAGATTGTTTTTCTTTTTACAGGCATTTTCTATTCCTTTTGTTATCCATGGCCTGCTTTGGTCTTTGTACTTTCTAGAGACCTTAATTACTGGGAAATGCTTGTCATATAAGGAGGTTATGGTTGACTGAAATGCGTCAAACGCAGTATTTGGATCTTCATTTGTATGGACCTCAGACCAATTTTGTTTGTTTAGGTCGAGCTTGAAAGCTGCGATGGAGTGTTGGGTTCTGTGTCTTATTTCTGATATGTGGTTTGTTGATTTTGTTTTTCTTTCAAAGTAATTATAAAAGACTGCAAAGACCGGTAGATGGTCACTTATATCAGTTGTGAGAAGTCCACTTTCCTTTTTATGATCAATCTTGTTTATAAATATATTATCTATTAATGTGGCTGTTTCAGCTGTTATTCTGCTGGGTCTCAGTATGACTGGGAAAAGACTGTTGCTGTACATTGTATTGATGAAATCTGTTGTTTTTTTGTGTCCATTTGGGTTTAATAGGTCGATGTTAAAGTCGCCACATATTATTCGTGTTTTCTTGTTATTAGAACAACTTAGCATATCTGTCAGTTTTTTATTAAATGTGTCAAGACAGGATCCTGGTGTCCTATAGATGCAACTTATAATGACATTTGATGCATTTTTAATATGTATTTCAAGAGTTAGACATTCCATTAGATACTCTGTTGTGTTTGTCAAGCTATGAATTTTGCTGCATTTCAGTGTTTTATCTACATATATTGCGACTCCCCCTCCTTTTTTGTCTTCCCTATTAGTTGCATCCATTTCATATCCATCAATTTTCATTTCACTTGTTTTTTCATCATCAAGCCAAGTTTCTGATATGGCAATTATTGTAAATTTCTTAAGTGTAGTCAAATAATCTTTAATTTTGGTGAAATTTTTGTAAAGACTTCTACTGTTTAGGTGTATCACTGAAAGTGTATTTTTCAGTTCTATATTTGTGTTGAATTGTTCGTCCGTATAGTACTCAGAGTTTATGATACTGTGATTATGATTGAAGTAATTATTGTCTGGGTCCAAGTTGTTTTCTGGGTCGAATGTCTTGTGTTCAGCATAATCAAAGATTTTAAAGTCCATGTTTATGTTGTGTGTTTCCGATATCAATTAAGTCATAGATTTTTGTCTGGTGGTAATCAGCTCTTATTATGTTGAAGTCGGGCCCGTTGAATTGGAGTACTAGTGCGGGGGTGGACGATGAGTTTGTCGTGGCTCAAGTAGGCAATTTCCCCTCTTTCACGTGCTGCTTTTAGTTTTGGAAGCAGTTCTTTTCTTTTTTGACGTACAACATCTGTATAATCTTCGTTCATGTAAATTTAGGTACCTTTTAAGTATTTTGCTCTCTGTAGAATCGTTGTTTTGTCCCTATATTTTTCAAATTTCACCACTACTGGCCTTGGTCGTGGTCTTCCTGATTCATATCTCCCCGTACGCTGGGCTCTTTCCACCTCAATTGACTCCTTTAACTGCAGTTGCTCCTTGAATATGTTTTGCACTTTTTGCTCCGTTTCAGTCCAAGTTTCTCCTTGCGTTTCTTCAATCCCATCGATTATCAAGTTATTTCTTTTAGATTGTCCCTCTAAATAGTCCATCTTGTCGGCTAAATCCAGCATACCATCACATAATTTGTGTATTTCAGTTTGCATAGTTTTACAATGGTCAATTCCATTTATTTGCTGTTTTTTAATGTCATCGATCTCCTTTTGGGTGAAATTAAGACTGGTTTTCAGTTCTTGTATTTCCCTGGAGAAACTGTCGAGTCGTGAGTTTGTAGAGTCCAGTATCATCTTTACAAATCCTTTATAGTGATCCTGTTGTTGCTGCATCAGAGCTGTGAAAAGTTCTTTTTGTTGCGTGAGTAGTTCGTTAACTTGCGTGAGGGTCATCGATTCTTCGTCCTGTTTGACCTCCTGTCCCCGTTTGGGCGGCATTTTTTTTGGGTTTCGTTGTTGGCCGTCCGTCGGCCAGTTGACGACGCGTGCTGTGGTCCCTCAGCCAACCCGAACGTTGGTGACGTGGCAGTGGATCTGTTCACGCTGCTGCCACTGCCGCTGTTGCCGCTGCCGCCGCAGCCGCCAGGCCCACCAATCCGCCAGTTTGCTCTCCGGGGTGGATCCCGCTGCCAATGTCGCCGCCGCCGGGCCCACTAATCCAATCCACCAATGTGTTGCCTTGCAATCTAAAAAAAGGCATTTATTAAGAAAAATGTTACAAAAAAACTTTCTAATTATGCTTTGAGGTTGACCCCTACCCTACACCTATGTTAGTGTTTTTTTAGGATGGGCTATCTATTTTGCAATTTGTGAGAAAAACACATTACGCCCGATTAAAGTATTATTGGAAGCAAACTGTATAAATTCATCAATGGATTGACATGAAAGGTAAATGTAGGCAAAATTAATGGTTTTGATTGAGGTTTAGCATTATGAAAAAATACATCATTGATCGCAGAATATTAAAAAAAATTGTTAACCTCATTAAGAGGGAAATTCAACACTCTAATTCGAAAATTGATTTAAAGATTCAACATCAACAGTATCATTTGGGTATAATTAAAAATGACATTGCCGTGACCAGCGTAGTATGTGTGCATTGTGTAAGACTGATTGTAAAGCATGGGTTATTTAATGAATATATATATATTTTTTTTAAAGGAGACGGAAAAGGAGTACCGAATAGTCCCTAAGAAGGGTCTATGGTACCCATAGACAGACATTTTTGGATTGATTTAAGCTATTAGAATATTTCAAACCATAAATGCATAATAAAGATCAGCCCTTAGTTCTTTGCTCAACTCAAATGAACCTACATTGCATAAATGAGCTGTTTGATCAGTAAAGTGTTAATTTGAGGTCAATAATATGTTTTATTTAATTTTTATAAAAAAATATATTTTGATCTTCTCTTAGCTTAGATAAAAAGAAAAAAATAAAACTGCCTCTAAATCAAAGTAATCAATAGAAAATATTTCAGCATTTGAATTGTCTTTAAATCTATCACACTCTTGAGTGTTAAGATAACAATGTGTTTACTCGTTCAATTTACAACCACTGAAATAGTACAGATTCTACCTATTTTTATGTTTCTCTAAATTATATATTTCCCTCGTAAGCACCTTATTCAATAGTACGCGTTGTGATAGAGAATCAGAATCAGTTTAAAGTAAATTAAGAGATGAAACAAAGTGAGACATAAAGTTTCACTTAAAATATAAATATGTAAATTGTTCAATTAAATATGTCTTTTAGGAAAATGTCTTCATCTGTTTCTCCACAGAAAAACAAGGGTAACAATTCTTTTTATTCATTGTATCTACATGTGCTCACTGTCTAAATAAATTTCTTGATATAAGCGAGGATTTCCCTTTGTATTGAGAGCAGGATTAATGTAAACAAAATATGCTATATTATAAAAATATATTAATCTTGGGAGCATAGGGGTTAATATATACCTAAATTTTGATATAGGGTAAAAAAAAAAAATGTTGCCCTTTTTCTCCGAATTTAAATAATGGAAAACTTTTGAAAAAATTAATTAAATATGTTTTTTAATAAAACTGAAAATATTCCCATTTCTTTTTTCCATTGCTAAGCAGAGAGGTAAATATATTTTTTCTTTGGTTGTCCAGAGGCTTTCGATATTTCTTTTTAACGGAGACCACTTTCCTTCAATCATATTGGTGTGATCACCATTTTCATCATTTAGAAGTTGAGACTATGATTAACAATAAAATGACTGAAAAAATGTTTAACTCAACATAGCCTTTCCATTCATCCGTATAGATTATTGAGCCGGGAAGAACATATTTTTTATCAAATCGGTTTGTGTATCTTTTTTTCGGTTAGGAACAGGAATGAGTAAGTTTTTTTGTTCAGTTCGTTCAACCATACCTAAAACCCAGACACCATCAACTTTATGTCCACTGTTGTATTTTTTTCTACCAAATTTACTTTAGTCAAATTCAACTATAACCCATCTCCTCATATTTTGTCAAAATTATCACAAAATCTTGTTCTACAATTAATACTCAATTTTTTAAATTTTTTTTCAAATTATCATAATTACAATTTGTTGCAGTCGATATGAATTTCGAATTGATTTTAAAAAAGAGCAATTCAATAACTCGAAAAAAATTATCAATGTCTTTTCCGAAATTTTTCAAAATGGTTCCATGAAAAAGTGCAGAAACTTTCCTACAGTGAACCCATGTACAAATTGAAATCCACAGTTTTTTGGACTTCAATCTGAGAGTAATGTTACAATGAGAACATTTTTTTAATTACGCTCTAACAAGTACTCTTTTAACTTTTCTTAAATACCTTCAAATCTTCTGTTTATAAAAAGGGTAAAAAATACAAAAATTACCCTATATCGAAATTTAGGTATGTATTAACCCCTATCACCCTAATCTTGTATACATAAAGAGTTTATGGCTGAGCCCTGGTTTTTACATCGCAAAATGTTCCCCTTTTTCATGTTTTCTAAAATAAATGAGAAAAATTAAGACATATAAGAACATATATTGAAGTAAATCAATGAAAAATGGTTAATATGTGGGGTTTATACCAGGTTAGTTTTAAAAAACCAAGTTAAAATTGTCTAGGAATGAAAAATGTGTGAAAAACAACTTCCATATTTAAAGTCACTTGGTTAGAAAATTGGAAAAAAGGACTTTGATCTTTTTTATGTATAAAATGTTATTCATACTGTTAAGCCCCGGCAGATCAATGCCGGCCACTGTACTCAGTGGTGTACTTTGTTTTGAAATGCTATCGAAAAAAAAATTATTTAAAATCACCATGTTTATCTAATTATTTTTGTATTTAAATTTGAAATCTTGTCTCATCTCGGTTTCATGATTCACAACACATACTTCAACAATATGGGCTTTAATTGTTGGAATAAATTTTGATGAAGATTCGTTGAAATCAAAAGATTCAATATAACTTGTCGTAAAAAGATTAGTTCATTTCAACAACAACTTGATGCATCAAATATTGTGTATAGATCGATAAAAACAAATTTCTAAGAGAAAATACCAAAGAGGGCATCATGTTGAAAATGATCGGGTATTTAGAATGACTGAACGAACAAAAAAAGAAAGTTTTTATCGATTCCTGTAAAAATGAAACTTTATATTTTCATCAATAGGTATGTACTCCCAAGTACTATTATTTTTTATGATATGTGGAAAGGTGACAATAATTCACCTAATTATTACACTTTAAGCAGTGTTAACCATAGAACTGTTTTTAAAATCCAGTAGATGGTATTCAAACTAACACTTTTGAAGGTAATCGGTATTTATTGAGACAGTAAGTACTGAAAAGATGGATAACAGAAGAAAAAAAATCAAAAATCTTTAACCATTACTATGTAAAAGAGAAAGAGTAATGAAATTCTGTTCTTAAAATATTTTAAAATTAATAATTTTATCTTTTGAAGAATTTTTTCAATTTTTAAATGTGTTGAAATTTGCAATTTGTTACGAAGGAACAACCCCCTGCTTTGAAGTGTATGTCTCTCAGACAATCCAATCTTGGAGGAATACAACCTTTTTATTTGTTTATTAAGCTAAGGTCAAATTTAATTATAGTATAGAAATGTAATAAAAAATACATTTAATGATTAATTAAAATTATTAAATCATTTTTTATTGATATAACTTAGATGATTGATTTACTGATCATAATTTTTACAACAGATTATTATTTCTATAAATGATTAATATTTTGGTCTTGTTACATCTAATAAATAAACTAAAATATTTTGAAACATGATCTACTGGAGATCACTGGCAGCTAGAAAGGCTGCAAGAATTGTTATGAATGATTCACTGGAACTCTCTGATCAAACCAAAAATGCATTTATCAAAATTAAAAACTACTTCAATAAATTTCAAAACGATTCTAATGATATCATCTTAAGACTTGACAAGCTGCTAGCATTCTACTTGGAATCGGAGAATCTTTCTTCAACAAAATGTTCAGGAAAAGCTTTTATGAAACAGTAACACTGAAAATGAAAGACTTACTATTCTCTGATGCGTATCAGTTCCTATGGGCAGAATGATCCTAAGTCTCTTTTACCACTGCCGAATCGATCTCTTCCATCCTACCAAACTTTCCAAAAGAAACAAAATCTTCTTTAGTGAAAATAAAAAAGATTTTTTAATCTTCTACGGAGAAATAGCCAAAAACGAAGATCTTAAATACCTGCAGTTGTATTTGAATATTCTTTCTGAGATGTTTGTAGGAGGAGAATATTTGGAAGAAGATGTTTTAGGTAAAGGAATGGTTGATTTTGGTAAATTACTACAAAAAGCAAGCAAAAAATAAATTGGATGATAAAATATACTTAAACACACTTAATATCCGTTTTTTTTCTTTTTAATAAACATTTATTAACGATTTATGTTACTCCTTATGAATCAAGAAGTCATAGTTAAAAAGATATTTAAGTTTGATATCAACAATCAAATCTTGCAAGGATATGATGGGTCTTAAGACCATTTTTTTTTGTTGCTAAAAAAGGCTTTTAGTACTATAAGCTTTCCACCCATGAACTTTTCTCTTTTATCAATAAATTATTTTTTTTATTTAGGTTCGATATTGCCCTGTTTTGGGCTAGCAGTGTAAAAAAGATTAATAAAAGCAGGTGTAAGTCATGGGTATTTATTAATATTTTTGTTTGAAATTTAATTTAAAAAATACAAACAAAATATAACACCCGAGTTACGATTAAATAGGAGAGTGGTGGTCCTATAGAACTTTTAACTATGAATTGAAAATATCTTAATTAATTATAAGAGAATAAGTGGTATTGCAATTGAATGGCAATAATCAAAGCTTGCAAGGATATGATGGGTCTGAAGACCGATTTATTGCTGAAATAGTTTTTTAGTGCCATAAGCTCTCCACCTCAAGACCTTTTCTGTTTTTTCAATAAACTAATTTTTTTCTTTATTGTCAGTCGTTGGGGGCAATTTTCTCTTTTTAACCCAAAGATGAAATTAAAAGTGCATTAAAAAAACTTTTCCAAAGGGGGTAGGCAATGATAAATTGAATCAAAGAAATAAATTAATATTTAATTTTTAAGAAAAATATTCTTGTTCAACGACAAATGTCATGGAATATCTTTCACTGCATGACCAAAAAAAAAAATCATTTAGCAAAGATCGATCCAGTACATTGTAATACAGAATACAAACAACTGTTGAATTTTTTTATTTGAAAATGTTTTTATTTCTTTTTAATTTAATGAAATATAAAAGAACACTTAAAAAATAACCGATACTTTAAATGTATTTCAAACATTCTTTTTATTCATCATCAGTCCATGAAGTTTTTAAGCAAGGTAGATATCAAAGGTTGTTGTCATTAAGACTTGCATTAATTGATAAAATTTTTTAAAAAACACCCTGAATATGATTTGTATAGAAACCTCCCCACATGCATGATAATTTTTTGCCAGGATGAAAACTATTGTACATTTATTGATGAAAGATAAAATCTTACAAAAAAACACCCTTGTCGTAACAGACATTTATTATCAAACAATATGAAACATAAAGAAAAAAACATAAATACATATATTGTTCGCAAAGCTTCTTTTAATTCTTCAAACACACACTGATTTACTTTGGGTATCATGTTGAGTTCCTCCCATGGCTCCAATAATCCTGAATATGCTTCATATAAAAATCTACCCTATTGGTAATTTTTTACCAGGATGCCTTAATCTATCGTGTTTTAACAGAAAATTGTTGGACAGCTTATCTTATAAGGGCAATTAAAGCGCAATAAATGTAGGGCAGGTGCAAACCCCGAAGCATATTTAAGGAGTTTTTTGTAACTTTTTTTTATTTAATAAAAAATTGAAACCATTTTTCTTTGTAAAAAATTTGCATTTATTAATTGAAAAAGGTTGAATATAATTCTCTAATTATGTTCTACTTAACACATACTCTGCACCTTTGGTGCTTTGGCTACCACATTTTTCTCTTTATAAATAAAATGTATTTTATCACCATTTAATTTTCTCAAAATAAACCATCACATCATAAATGTTTTGATCGAAACACTTCTGTGACTTCAACCTAACATTCATTGTATTTCTTAACTTGGTGAGTGTCTTGTTGTCCAAAATGTAGTATTTTCCACTGGCAAAATCTTTCATAAAGACTTCGTCCTTCAATAAAAAAAAGTGGCTGTTATTTGTTCTGCCTAAACAGATTTTCAGGGGGGAGAGCACCATTTTTTGTCGCAAGTCATCGGTTTCTACAACTATTTCGCTCACTGTCTGAGCAATTTGTTCGTTATTTTTGATCTGCTCGTGTGCTAGTTGCATATTATTTTCTCAGCGCTGGAACTTGATATCCTTGGTATTGAAATTTTCTACCTGCTTGGATGGTGCGAGCGGATAAATTATGTTCCCCTGCACTTTTCATTGTGAAGAGATTTTCACAGCTCATTTTCATATTTTTGTACTCTTCACCTATTGCACCAATGATTTCGCG
>JAAAKR030229632.1:0-10753 GCA_010014985.3 Delias pasithoe
TTGCCACTGTATTGGTAATTGCTACTAGAGTACCTGTGAATTATTTAGATTACAAATCAACTGTTATCTTTAACTATATTGTTACTTATAACGATACCTTTTCCGTCTATGTACTAGAGCAAAGAACCTTTAAATATAGTTTAATTAAAAATCGGGTGGAAATCGAGCAGGAAGCTCATCTAAAATAAGTGGTCCTCTATCCGTAGACATTCTTTAAAGGACGAATATTGTAAAAAGCCGCCAACATAACCCAAACTGGACTGTGGCGCGGTTGTCTATGGGCGACGGTGTTCTCTCACCCTATAGGTCTTGCGTTATCCGCTATATCATACAAAAGTTTAAGATACATGACGCTGTTATCTAATAAATAACACATCGGGTAGGGGGTTTTTTTAACGATAAAGATTTTTTGTAATGGATTTTTTTTCCGATTTGATCCTTATTTCCGAAGTGAATTTCATTTCCAAACTTTTTACTCACCAGCGAAATTAGGCGCAATATCGATGTGATTTGACAGGAAACCGCAAAACATTCCTCCGATACAAGTAACCCCAATTGCCATCAAAGCTACTGCGGCTCCGCGGTTGCATCCGATGTAACATACTGCCAAGAGACACGACGCTGGTACAGCTGATGCTAAAATTAATAAGCATATATTCTGATAAATACCTATATGTATAGGTATATACAACATCGTAAGTCCTCTCTGTCCATAAAACTATGTTTCATTTACTTTACTAAACTCAATTGATACTATACATCAAACATACGATTCAGATGTATTTTGTTATGGTCTCTAATTAAAATATACGTATAATTGTATAATATTTCGAATTAAAGCAAAGCAATTGCTTACGTGTGTAACAAAAAAGAGAGAGAATGAATTTCAATATTTTAAAGTAAAAGCCTTGAATTGTCTAAAATTTGAATGTTTTGTCGAATCATACCAAACAATGTTCCTATTTTCCTGGCCGTTGTTGTGGTTATGTAGCTCCTCTCTCGCAGCCAGTCCAATGTCTTACTGAGAGCCATACTAAAGAACCATAAAGAAAGGAACGGTAAGGCCGTCGTCAATGCATTCTGTAATAAAATATTATTTTGAGAAAATCTTGGCGCACGTCGCTTATCACAAACATTTTTAGGAATATTTATCTTGGGTATATCCTTATAATCACTGTGGCGATCTTCTGCAGATAGATGTGAAGCTTTTAAATAATTAAGGATGTATTTTTTGTATCAAATTAAAAAATAGTTTGTATAAATTATCCACAAAAATACAGCCGGAATATTTTTCGAAATGTAAGAAATAGGTTCATTATTTAAGCTTGTGGCAGTTATCTTTTGTTGTTTACACTCATTGCAGGGAAAACTCTATTAAAAAAGTAAACGTCCAAAATCTGGCTACTTACTTCAGTCATATTGAATTTTAGCACTTGTTTCATATAGAAGGGTAATTCAATGAGAAGCATATACCAGCCCCAATTTGAGCAGGCATGAGCCACCATTATTGACAAGAACGGACCGGAAGTGAATACTTTCTTCCACGGGAATGGCATATTCTGAAAACGATTCATGTTTTCGGTAATTTATATGGAAGTTTTAATTGGTTACATGGTTATACCATGGCACTTATAAGTGCCTATTGGTAAATAAATAAGCCTTTAAAGTTTTTAAATACGTGCAAAAAAAACAGATAAATACTTTTTAGTCACTAAACACTGACTGAATTCTGTACATTGTAAAATTTTAAGAATGATTTAAATATCAAAACCTTTTGAGAGTGATTCTCAGTTTTCCCTCCAAGAGAGGTGATAATTAGGTCTCTCTCTTTTTGACTTATGAAGGGCTGTTCCGCTGGCGAATCTTTTATTAGGAAAATCCATAGGACACACCAGATAGCAGACAAACCGCCCATTACGTAGAACACACTTTCCCAGCCTGGAAATAAATGAAAATGTTATGTATATTTCATTTAATTTAACTATTTTCTTCCAATCAATAATATGTATTTAATAAAATAATTTTTCGTCTTAAAACCAATTAAAATATATTCCATTGTATGAAATTAGATTTAAGGTTTGTAGAATAGTTGCTGAAATATTAATGAATTAATATTGAGGTAATAACCCGCTCGGCTAGAATGTATGATGAAGCCGTGTTGTTAGTTACACGAACTTTAAAAATACTTCAGTAATACTTTAATTACACTTGTGGACTCTGATTATAATATTCTATTTGCTAAGTTTGGATGCCAAGATCAGTTATCGGTTAGCGGGGTTCCTTTCAAACATTAAAAATGCAATGAACGAGGTGGTTAAAATTTTTGAGGCTCTTTTAATTTATTATTTGCCATAAAAATAGTGTTAATATTGAATGGCTTCAAGAAGCCGTACAAGTACAATAATTACTTTGGTTGGTATTTGTTTTATGACTAAACCGGCGAACCGACTGTTCCGGCTCGCCTGTGGCAGCTACCCTACAGGCGCCTTCGCACCTTTCCGTATCCGTGGACTTTTACGCCCACTTACAAAACAGATATGGCCGCCATACTAAAATATATGAGAACTTGAGCATAGTGTACGTCAGTAAAAATTCTAATAAGAATTGGATTCGGATGATTAAAAAAAGGCCTTATCGAGAGCACGATGCTTCACTGGCAGTATTGCCTTACAATCCCATCCATCATAAGAAAAATAAATGTAAAAATGATCACAAAATTACAGATCACTACTATAAAAAATATTTACCGAGTGTATTGGCAAGTATTCCAGCCATCAGCATCGAGATGACAGTTCCAAGGGAAGTTCCCGCATACACCAAAGACGCCATAACACTTCGTTCTGCCGGCGGAGCCCATTTTGACAGCAAAACATGCATTGCGGGAAATGTTACACCCTATAGATATTAAAATCATGATAAATGGCGCATTTACTGTAGAGAATGTAGTCCTATATAGAAAAAGATTCGTCTGCTAAATCCCTGGATTTATCTATTCCTGTGTTTTAAAGTAAACTAACTGTATTTATGCAAGAAATATAATATTAATAATATTTTACTACACTAACAAATAAACTATATAGGGAGGCACATAACATAGGGCGTGTCTGCGAAGAACTTTAAAAAAACTTTATTTTATAAGAAAATATATTGGCGCCTTCTAAAGCGTATGGCGGATATATCTACCACTGGTTAATCGGCCACACATTCCTAGAGATTAATACATATAGTAATAATTTTACAGCTTTTATAGCAATATTTTTTTTATAGTAGCTCAATTCATTGCATGGGCGGCGATTGGTTCTCTGTCATTCGCGATTTCCCGCGTTTCCAGCGATGCCCTAACTTCTCCCGAATATATTTGCGAGCACAGACAATTATTAGCCAGTTTGTCATTCAATTCATACGCTATAATATGGTTAGATATTCTATCGTTGAGAGGAACGTTTTTCATTATTTAAAATTATTTCTTTAATTTATTTTTTAGTTAAATTACTTTAATATTCTCAATCTAAAAATATAATAATTTATAAAATATAAATTTGTATCTATTAATAAAAAGGAAAACTTAGAAAAGGGCTTATGAGCAAATTACTGAACAAACGTATAATTTTCACAAAGTTCTTTGTACCTATCAAAATTTCGCGAGTGACATTGCCCTATATTAATGGTGGAAAGTGCGCATTCCTCACTACGCCGGATCGTGTCATGCTACTTGTATGTTCATCTATAGCGACCTATTTAGCAGCGTATCCTGTACATGTCTTACCCCGCCGATCCCTTCGCCAATCCTCATAAACATAGCCGCAATGTAATGAGCTTCCGCCATCACTGGGGTTAATATTGTGCACGCCACATTGATGGTCACGCTGAAGAACATCACCCATTTTGCTGAAAATAATTCCGCCATTCGCCCGCCTACAAATATTAAAATGATGTAGTGTTTATTATTTATATTTGTAAGTAGCAGTACTTTAACAATATATGTGTGACATGTTCAAAACTGTAATTTGTAACGGTACCTATGTCAATATTATAGCCAATTTAAAATAGTAACTATAAACCGACTTAAAAAATTCAACTTAATTTTGGCTGAAGTAACCAAAATGGAAGTTAGCTATACTTAAATAAGTTCTCAGATATCTTATTTGTGACAAAGATAATTGATATTTTTGTAACTCTCATAAATTTTCCTTATTTTATCAAACAAACTTATTGGAGAATGCGCCGCATATCACGTCCGCATCACCCAAATAACGCCGCGACAGTAAACAAATACCACATACGTACCAGGAATTTGGGAGACGAAGTAACCCCAGAAATAACAGCTGAGGACAATGCCCTGAACTTCGGACGACCATAAAAACGGACCATCTGGATCCTGTTAAATAGATAAAAAATAGTTTATTATCTACCATCTGTCTACTATAAGTAATTAGTCTATTTTTAATATTTTTATATAAAATAAACAGTCTCAAAGTGCAATTATTATATATTTGAACTAGCAGCTTACAATTCTGAATATCTCTGATACAGGCTGTAACTTAACCGACATTTTTCCATTAGTGAAACAGTGAATATTCCACTTGAAATTTCAAATTTCAAGTTAAATCAACTTCTTTCATTGGCCACTATTTACTCAATTGGTATTTATTACTAGCGATAAAATTAGGTCAGAGTGGCGTTTATAACGTATGCTATTTAGAGGTATTGAACGACTATACGAAAAAAGATTCAACACAAGCTCCACCGGATATACATACACGTAAACACCCAACGAATAGTTTTACATAGAGAACTCGAATCCATTTTCAGTATTTTAATGTAAATCTCTAGCAATAATTAGTTTTAATAAGGTCATCGGAAGACGCTGTATTCAGGTCGCTTCGAACAGGTATTCATGGAGATACAGATGAAAGGTCTATGTCCAGCAGTGGGCGTCCCACTGGTGAGTTGACGATGAAGTAGTTTTATAAATTAAAACTGCTAATACCGTGTTACATTTGTTTAGAAAAAATTGATGTTGGCCGATGCTTTCTCGTATTCACATCTTATTGCGAATTTATTTACAATGATTTGGAAGCGACCCAACCAAACGCCAACTGACCTCTTCCAAGGTTAATTATTATGATAAAGTTTTATTCGGTTATCCTTAAATAAACAATTCCAGGACAGTGATGAAAGTAAATTTTATGGCTGACCTCAATGTTTGGATGGTATTTTATAATTCTATTTTAAAACACATCTGCGCTTTTAAATTTTCTTTTTAAAGTACAGGAGGCAAGCTTCTTAGGATAAGCGGTTTAAAGAGATACAAGGAGATAATTGAAAGGATTAAGAAGGGAATGGATCGTACATATTGTTGATCTCACTAATAATTTTATATTATAGTTGAATAATTTGTTTTAATTTTATTTGTGATTTAGTTTAGTCATGTTTTATTTTAGTTATCTTCTAATGTTGCTTCGAAATGCGTGACAGTGCAATTGGAGTGCAAACCCGACATGGAAAAATCCATTTTACTTGTAACCAGCCATACGGATTAAAAATAATATTAATTTTATCTGAATTTTAATGATCTAGCAACATTTAAAATCCTTTTGATTTCACACGGATGATACTAAAAATTGTAAGTCGCTTGCATAATTTATTTTCTAATGAATTTTCTATTTTATAATGTTATCTTACCTTTGAACTTATAGAGTTATTTATAGGCTGACACTCAAGGTTATTGTAGGATTGAGGAACATTTTCATGTGGCTCATCATGGGAGGCAAGCTTTATTGCAGTGTGGTTTAACATCCCAACCATAGCCACAGATAAATTGACTTTAAGACCATACACTATCGCCATACCTATGGATCCTAGAATGGCTAAAATATACCGCGCCGGCATCACACCTGTAAATAAATTGAATTTACGTCTTATATCGTTTATGTTCATCTTAAAACCGCCAACGAATGATATACTTATAAATAACTTTTACGTTTATATTATTTGTTTAGTAATAATATTTATAATATAATTACAACGAGTCAAATAAGTGGAAATCAATTCAAGGTAATTTCGAAAATTTAGAGTAGACTTTCATTTATTGTGTTATATTTTATCTATTATTGGAACCACCTAAAAATTACATCAAACGTTTAATTTAGAATGCCAATCACCAAAAGATTATTTTCCATCCGAATTTGATTTCGAAACCTTGCACTTAGTATGTTTTACACAATGTTTTATTATAAAAACCTCTACAAGCCTCAAGGACAAAATATGTATACCAACGATCATGAATCATAACAGTCCTTGTTTAATTGTTTGCTAAATCTATTCATTTTATTTGCGTAATCGTGACGTTATTTGTACGCAACAGATTTTACCTATTGGTACGCTATCTATTTATAAAATTAATAATCCTTTAATTATATTATTTATACACACGATTACTTAAATAAATACCTATATAACTTATGAATTTAATATTATGATTAATATTGAATTTTATCATTAAATGAATTACGATTACACGAGATTATATAGAAATTTAAAAACGCCGATGAATTGCTTGTGAGTGAGTCAAATAAATTTATATAGAAAAATTATAGGTGTAATTATTATACCAACACATAATTACAATCGTAATATCTATCTATAATTAATGAAAGTCTCGCATGTAAGAAATTATTTATATAATTAAATAACACAATTAAATCATATTAATAAAGGAATAAGTATGCAATTGCAAAGAGTTATTAAATACATTTTTATTACATAAAAAAACATTTATTATTAATACTTATAAAACTAAGAAAATATTATTAAAAACTCACGGCCTAATACATTTCCTTTAGCTGGAACGTCCATTTTAAGATTCTGTCACTATTCACTAATATGTAACAATTAAAAAATAAAACTCAGACTCGCACTTTAATTATTCCAAAACATCTCAACAAAACGCGTACGACAATGTCGAGAGAAACTTTTCGAATATGTATTAACATTGAAGCTACGTATTAAGTAGGCACGTATTCGGTTTACTTTAATATACGCAACGTGGTGAAATTCTATAAGTATGAGATCTTATAGCTTGCTCCTACTGATATATTAAAATTTAAACGTGTATAGCGCAGGTATCACATTTATAGACACATTAATAAAGTTTTTGAAATTGTAAAAGCTCAAGCAAATATTTGAGCGTTCTCGCTCGTTCAAGGTGACCCCTAAAGCTTCGAGGAGTACGGAATACCGATCAATGATCACGTACCATGATGTTCCTTAGACATGTGGAGTGAAATGCCTGTTTATATTTTCATGGTACCTAGTGTTGTATGTTAGATGGGTCAGGAGAGACAATAAATTAATATTATTTAGTAATTCAAAAGTTTAATAATAAATGAATGTATTACATGACTGTTTAATAAAAATAAGTTATGAATCTCATACCTAATAAGTTTTAGCATAGTTTGGTAAAACAAGATTAAGAATTAATAAGTTACGTATTGTAAGAATTAATAACTAAGTAAATAATAAAAACGGTTAATAGTTAACAATAATGTTATAGTATCTTTTCAAGAGTTCTGAAATGGTATATTTTCTTTTTAAAAATAATAATATTAAAAAGGTTAAGTAATTCGGTATATTTCGGTAAACTGAAAACATTGTGTTAAACATTTTTTGGCGCCTTCTGAAACACTTGACGGATATACCTACCTGGTAAATTAAGCACCCAACATTATAGATTAGTGTATACATACATTCCTACAATATTCCTACAATTGCTAATTATACTTAAAAACTATATTTATTTTTATATAATCATAAAATAATATTTAAAAAAAATTACATGTTTTAGAACTCCACAGGATAAAAGAATTATTAAGAACGACTCATACAAGAATCAGTGAACGTTTCATTCAAGTTTCTCACAGACTCCATGTTACGGCAAACATTTATCACTATATGTATTAGCTTAAATGAATACAGATTATTAATAGAATTACTTTTTCGCAGAATCAGTAAGTCTGTTAGTATATTACATTTACATTACCCACATAATTAGTAAACTACATAACGCACATGGTTCTTAGCGGCTTAGAGTTGAGATTGTGTATATCGTTCATTAATCTTCATTCATTATTCGCTATGATCATCTGCGTTCAATATTTCAATTCATTATTTGTCAGATGTCTTTAGAGATGGATTGATTAATAAAGTGATTTTCGGTTTTATTTTTAAACTTTAATTGTATTTGGTATTGTACATAAAACAATACTAGATGACGATTGTAAAAACGACCATTTACAGAAATTACTAATTAAATGTATGTTGTGAACTTTCTAACACCACCGAAAATGGTTAACTTTGGTGAAAGTTTTGACTAAAATTATGCGTGCCAAATCGTTAAGAAATGTTCAGTTTGTAATTAATGAGAATTATTTTATTGGCTTCGCATGCTAAACAGATACTAATTTCTCTTATTTAAATCTAGTTAGATAAAGTTACTAAAATGGCATTAACTGTTGAACCAAAAAGTGATCTTGAGTTTATCCTTAGAAATTTATTAGCTGGAGGTAAGTAGTTTGGATTATTATAATACTTTTAAAATATAAATATTATTTTAAGTTCCAGATTGGAGAGGAAATATATATATGTAATATATAGGACAAATAATTTTAATACAACAAGAGACAAATTTTTCAGGTGTGGCTGGTATGTGTGCCAAAACTACTGTGGCCCCCTTAGACCGAATAAAGATTCTTTTACAAGCTCAATCATCACAGTATAAACATCATGGTGTTTTTGGAGGTCTTATGGCAATAATCAAACAGGAATCTGTAATGGCTCTCTATAAAGGTAATGGAGCCCAAATGGTCAGGATCTTCCCATATGCTGCATCTCAGTTTACAAGTTTTGAGATTTATAAAAAGGCAAGTTGTTTACTATTTCTGCATTACCTTGAATGGTAGCTTTAATATTTTATCAAATTCTGTTGTTTACCTTTTAATTACCAAACAATAATGATATACAATTAAAATCTCCAACCTAAGTACAGTAGATTGTGGCCATACAAATTTATCTAAAGTAATGTTTTAAATTCAAATTGTAATTTCATCTAAATTATTGGTAAACATTTACAATAGTCTAAATTATAAAATAGTCTATATAAAAAGTAAGAGTCTATATTATAACATTCTGTATATTAAATATTTTTTGTAAAGTTATGTGAACCAGTACAAAAACTAAAAAGTTTATTATCATTGTCTGTTGTGTTAAAACATTTTTCAAACATTCTAAATATACATAAATTTAATAAATTGAAAACAGGAAATTTTATATTTAAATTATCAAATGTATACATTATTATAACCTTTTAATCAATCATATAATCTGTTAATTAGTAACTAAATATAAAAAAATTGTTTATTATTTGATATCTGGCAAACAAATTATAGTTTTAGCTTTTTTTATGTAAATTATTTGTACATTTTCTTCAACATCAATAAAAGTACTGCAGTTTCTATTTACAAAGGACACATTTAAAAGTTATTTTTTATCTTACATCCATAGAGATAAACAATAAATAACACTTAGTCTTACTACACTTCATACAAATAGTAACATTTTTTTATACTGATTATTATTTTAATCGTATGCTATCAGTTATATTTATTAAATACTAAAATAAAAATAATGAATAAACAATAATACCATGCAATTAGAAGAATTATTTAATATTTCAAAAGATAAACTAGAAATAACAATAGACATGCCTATTTATAGAAATGATTACCTTTTGTTTTTTCTAGATTCTCTTTTATTGAAAAATACTAATGTTAAAAATTATAAGAATAAAAAGTAGATTTTATTTAGTTAGAGTTAGATAATAACGAAACTATGCCTTTAGATTGTAATTGCAAAGTGAACAAAAATAGTAATAAATTTCAAAAAATATAAGTTTGAAGAATAAGAGTCACATTCCTTTAAAGTGCCACAGACTATAGTACAGGCTTAAATTGAATCTTCGTTTCCGTTATAAAGAAGGTGAAACTACAAATATTTGATAAGAACCGGCCGTTGAGATGCTCGTATTTGGCACGCGGATGACACACATTTTACATACTTGATTAAGTTAGGCGCGCCGCATCGAATCCAACTTGAATTGCTAATTAATATTAGGTACCTGTCTATATTAACGCTCTTTTATATTAATTACTACCGGACTCAGCAAAGGTCGTTCTGCCCGTTACTAGGTTCTACTTATTTCACACTTTTTATTATATTTCGGCCAATTTACACAAAATCATTTTAAACTATAGCCTATTTGTTAATTCAGGATGTCAGTTACATAAACAAATCAATAATATTTTATTGTTTATTTACTTTTTTAAGCGAAAATGGCTTAGATATATGCTATCCCTGACTTAATTATAGAACCATCTAAGAGTATCTCTTCTTTAATATTATACTGGTGTAACTCTCACATTATTTGCAGCGCACGCCAGAATGGCTCGTAAATTGGATAATTTTGCCGACTTACGTGACACTTTATTATATTTAGACTAATTTACACAATATTATTATATATTATAGCCTATTTGTTGTTCTGATGTATAAGCTATATTATTGTAAAATAGTTCATAAATTTTTGGGTGAAACACTAACAAACATCCATCCAACCATATATAATAGGTAGGGGCAAAAGTATTTTCGTATTTTAAATATATTATTAGTAATCAAATCTCTTTGGCTGTTCTGAATG
>JAAAKR030230648.1:8583-33826 GCA_010014985.3 Delias pasithoe
ATATATATATATATATATGTATGTATTTCTTAGAAATTAATAAACAATATGAAGTCTACTTATACTGTAAAAAAAATATAAGATTAGTCAATGCATAAGGAAACGCCATAGCAATAAAGATACCCAATACAAGATATTCTTTTCAGGATAATTATAATTATTCGGAATACAGACTTCAAAGCGGTTCCGAATATATTCCTTATTAAACGCAAGCTAAATACTTATTTATAAATTAAAGCTAATCTAATTGGGTGTTGTGTCCGCTTAGAGTCTAACATTTTTACATAATCACGTCACATTTATAGACGTCCATTTTGTGAAGTGTCGGATCATCAACTTTGGAGGTGTGAAGCTAAAATTATTTTAAACGGAGGGTATATTATGTCTATAGTTAGAAAACAACACTTACCTACGTACGATACAAAATGCAAGACGAATTTTAGTATACCTTCAAAAATGTTTGAAAAATGAAAAATGTAATACCATAACCACACCAAGTTAGAGAACCCTTGCTAAACTTTTTGACAGCTGTCGCCTTAAGCTCTGTGGATGACCATTATAAAAAAAACCAAGATCCACAGCAAATCGGTCAATAACTACAGATCTTACTAAATAAATACATATGTAGAAATGTAACAAGAAATGTTATTATAGTTTATAGTTTTAAAAATAACATTGTTTGTTTATATAATTGTGATTTCTGGTTATTTTTCATGCTTATATGCTGCTTTATATTTCAATGATCCTATTGTATTTTATTTTAATGATTTAACTTGTATTATTGGATTATCTTATTTAATTAGTAGTTAACTAATTAAAGACTACAGTTCCTTTCTAAAGATTTTACATTATCCTTCATGACGGATTAACTATCATTATAGTGGCTGTGTTCCGATATGCACTAGAACACTGTACAGTACTATCATTATAGAAAAATTAGTTCTGTTATGGAATGCCAGTCCACTGCCGCAGTACCCTATGGAAATATATGACTAATGTTTAAATTATTTTTAATGAAAAACTACTTACTTCTATTATATTATTAATTTAATTTAATTTAAACAGTTTCTTTAGGAATTTTAAAACTTTAATACATTCAATTGAATCCTGCTTTTAAAAAATGTGGCTGACAGAACTACTAGCTACCTTTTCTTACAAATTTACTTTCACTACAATTGATGAATTGGCAGATTTATATTTGCCATTCCGTGCTCAGAAACAAGTTTCCTGACTGTATTGAACTGTATTAATATTATATATGCATTATAATCTATACAGAATTTTCTTGATTAAAAACTGTCTTCAAAATTATATTTAGTTATTATATTACATAGATTATTATATTCAGTTAAATGTTAGTGATTATAAGTTTGTAGCTAGCGAACTTATAATCACTAACATTTAACAACGTTTTGAAATTAGATTATAAAACGTTGTACAAACTATAAAATGTGACCTTTGGGGGAACCGTTGGTTATTTTCACTAATCTTAAAAATTTATTAAGCTTATATTATTCAGCTTATATTGTATAGCTTATTATTCAGCTATTTATTACTTCAAAATAATGTATCTAGCTCAGGTAGGGATAATTTCACATCTGTAAAACTATATACTTCATCTGTTATACAGTAGTTATGACATATCGCAATTTCTAAATTTTATCGAAAAATAAGCAAAGCCCGCAGGGATTGAAAAGTTTTTACTTTTATCCGATTTACTTTTTTTGTTTGACAATAATGACTATTCGTTTTATAAATTAAATAAACATATCTGTTTATAGTGATTAATAGTAGGTACTTCAGTGTTGTTACATATTTGGTAAAAGGAACACGTTTCTTCGCACCATGTATTTAGGAGACCAATTTCCTAATTTTACGTCAAATACCACAGTGGGCCAGATAGATTTCCATGATTGGATTGGAAATTCGTAAGTTTCTTTATCTGGCTTTCTTAGTTATTATTTGTCGCCATATTATAAGTTTGTAAGTCATTTCAAAAAGTTTGAAATTAAAAGAAAATATATGAATATGCCTGAAATTTTGACTATCATTGTAATTTCTTCATTTTAAATGAATAACGGTATTTTTTAGCTGGGCAATCTTATTTTCTCATCCTTCTGACTTTACACCAGTCTGCACTACTGAATTGGCACGTGTTGTTAAGTTAATGCCAGAATTTACAAAGAGGAATGTAAAAGTGATTGGAATTTCCTGTGATTCTGTTGAATCACATATAGAATGGTGCAAAGACATCAGATACTATGCAGGTAAACTTTTTAATATCTAAATACCATAGCACAGATTTTATACAGTAGAATTACTTATATCTTTTATTAATTAGTTTTGGTAATAGGAATGAGAGATTATTTTTCTCTTTATTCTATTATAGATTAAACCCAAAATTATTAAAGTTTAGGATTACTGTGTGACCTTTTATCACTATATAAGTTATTATAATATCATATCTCTTATATATTACCCGAATAAAATATATTTAAAGCTGTATTGGTAATTACTATTTTCAGGTTCCAATGAAGATGAATTATTTCCTTATCCAATTATTGAAGACGAAGATCGCACAATTGCTAAAAAATTAGGGATGTTAGACAAAGATGAACTGGATTCTAAAGGAATGCCCTTAAGTGCTAGAGCGGTATTTATTATTGATCCAAATAAGAAGTACAGACTCTCCCTTCTCTATCCTGCTACAACTGGAAGAAATTTTGAGTAAGCATTTTTATATCTATATGTTTTATTCAACAGTCAATTGTTCTTTATAATATCCCATATGAAATGCTACAAAAGTAACATAAATCTCCCTGCTATATACTTTATAGTTATATCTAATTATTTTAACAATGCTATGTATAATTAAAATAGTTATTAATTTGACAGATTAATTTTGTTAGTGTATTCTGTTTAAAATAGTTTCATAGGGATCCAAACAATACATCATAGGAGGGAAAATGTAGGATAAGGAAAATCAATAATATTATATTATGATTTCATATATTTAGATTTTGAATTAAACATTATAAAATAAATTCAATATTTAAAGTAATCGCTTTAAATAATGTAATTATTGTATTAGGTCATTACATATGAAATTGGCGTGTTGTATGGTAGGAACAAAAGTCAAATATTTTAAAATATAATATATTTAATTAATCAAAGTATGAACCATTGTTTTCTATGTACTTTTGCCATGTCATAGGTAGTTCATTGATCCTTTTACTAAAAAAACCAGTCAGACGGGAATCAATAAAATCTGTGAAGGCGATTTGGACTGCCCCATCAGAGTTGAGTTTTAAGTTTTCCATTTTGTAAAATGAGTGACGCAAACAGAAAAAAACAAATGAATGGCGGTCATCGAAGCACAAATACATGAGTAAATAGTTGTACAAATTTGAATTTGAAATTCCCTACCAAAGAGGACAACATCGTGATTAAAGTGGCCAGTACTAAATACGCCAATTTCATATGTAAGGACCTAATATTACAAACTTGTGAAACAAAGATGTGTTAGCACGGAGAATATTTTAACTTTTGTAGTACGATTTATCTTTGTTTCAAATAACTTACGCAGTGTCTTAAATGATTGTATACCAATAAAGTCTAGGCTTTTGAAAAAATTAAAGTTGACCTTCTTCATCCTTATCACATTGTAGACCACGGCAGAATACTTGTGTATTAAACGTGATGACTGATTGTATCAAAGAGTTACGAAATGTATAAAAAAACTTCTTTAGTTTTTGTTTTAAATTAAGGTCACTGATTGTCTAAAATTGCATTGATGCAATAAATCATATTTATCTCATATTATATATACATAAAGAAAATGCAGATTCTACTATGCATATTGTGAAAGCTAACAGATTTTAATATAAAATTGAAGTACATTTTTAAAATCTTTTTGATATAGCTAACTCCACTCGTGGATATGTATAAAAATTAACAATATACCTTTGTTTACAGTGAAATACTTCGTGTGATAGATTCACTTCAAATGACGGATAAGAATCAAGTAGCCACTCCTGCTGATTGGAAAGTGAGTAATAGACTAAAACATTATTCCAGCTGTTATGATTTGAGACATATGTAATTTGTAACTAAATGAAATAACAATATTATAATATATAATTAGTTATGCATGTTAGAAATCGTTAGAGATTTTTATTAGTTTTTATTTTCGGTTCACTTTAGTAACTCGATTTAATGCCATGATAGAAAAAAGAAACATAATATAATATAATTTCTAAATTTTTATGGAACTCTTTAATACTTATTTAAATAAATAATTTAACAATTATTCGTATCTACTGAGAGGTGTTACAAAAAAAAAGTCCTTTGCCATCATGAAGAAGGATATTTCGCAAAACGACGCCAATAAACATATACAATGACATTCGTAGAAATTCAAATAAAATTCATTTTCAATGGCGTGTGAGCGTTTTTAATGTATTTTGTGCCGTGCATCACCACTCTGTGGGATCAGCTGCCTGTAGAGATGTTTCCAAACCAATACGAATTAAGGACCTTCAAAAAAATACGTAACTTCTCTAAAAGGCCGGCATGCACCTGCAGCCATGCTAGGGTTGGGGGTGTCCACGGATAAACATTCGCTTATCATAGGTGAGGGTCCTGCTCGTTTTCCACAGTTTTCATTTTAAAAATGTCCAAATTTGTTCCGGCAGGTGGGCATGGAATGTATGGTGTTGCCTTCAGTATCCAACGCTGAGGTGGAGAAGTTTTTTCCTCAAGTTAATATTGTGGAAGTTCCATCCGGGAAAAAATATTTACGCATTACTCCATGTCCGGAAATATAACATATCATACTTTCATTATCGTTTTACTTTATTTCAAAGTAAAAATTAATTATTTTAGTTTAATTACTTGGTCCTCATGCCCATATGAATATTTTAATTATTTTGTATAATGTATTGTTAACATTATAGATTTTCCTTCTAATTAATGGAACACATAAACGTGGGAAATTAAATACTAGACATTTTAATAATTTCTCTTTGAAATTGTAATTTGTTTTTAATAAAGTTATAAATATTACAATCGCTTTTATTATTTCTGTTATTAATTTTTATAATTTATTAAATGAAATAATGTTTTGTAGCCTGGTCAATTCTATGTGTGTGATTTGGTATGTAGACTGGGTTTGTTAGAAAAACAGTGAATTAAGTAAGGATAAGTTTATTAAAAAACCCTATTTATTGAATAGACGTGGATCATTTATCTAACTTAATTTATAAATGTCTAAGACAATGCCTTTTCTAGTTCGTGTCTAGTTCCAATTCGTCTGGTGCCAATGCAATTTTAATAATATATTTAATAATTTAGATTCGACGTAAATAGCATCGTGCGGTGAAACGGATCGTATAATCGAATATTGACCGAGTGACCTAACGGTTACTTTCTCATGTACGTGATCAGTTCAAAACGTATCGCGTATTTCGTATTTCCGCGGGCAACAGCTGTATTTGACTTTTTTGTAGCACTATGTTGGTACTCATGTACCTTACTTATGCTAACAAGGTCGGCCATGTTGAATGTTTAGTTAATTTTTGACAGCCGTTGTCCTTGCACGTTTCTTGACACTTCTCGATTTTTGCTCAATTTCGATCAAACACGGCACCGCCTTAACATCGCTCAGATGTTGAACTCGGTCCGAGTCGACCCAAATGGGCATAGGTTAATTCCAAAATAAATATGAATAAATAAATAATTTTTGAATGGAGTAGTATGTCAAAACATATAATCAACTATATGGTATTTCCTACCTGATCCACGAAAAACCTTTGATTTGAGATAAAAAAAAATTTAGGCCACTGATAAGTTTAATATAGCATTAAAACTGGATCGATTGGTCCAAACTTAAATCACTGCTACAATTTTTTTCGAAATAAAACTAATTATAGGTAATATATATTTTCACTTTAAGGGCAACGCTATTAATTATTGTATTTAGAATTTTAACGTGTCAAAAAATGCCCCAGACATTTCTATGTACATAAAATAAACCCGTTTTTCTGGTAGTCAAAACTCATACATTTTTATCTAATTAACACAGCGGTAAATATTTTATTAACTGTTTTTTCATCTTGTGACTAATAAAAGTTGCTATCTTTAGAGGCATTCATTCTCGAACCATTACGACATAGGGACCTTTAAGAAAATTGGTACCGTTTTAAATGCTTGCCAAGTGGAAATGCAATCAAATGGCCTACGCTAATATAACATCAATTAAATTAAAAATAAATTAAAGAAGAGGTATGTAGACAAGATAAAAAGTACTTAAGTGTGAATGCATTTATATGTTATATATAATTTGTATGAGCGGCACTTGGGACAGTGTTATAGTGACATAGAGTGTTTGGAAGCCCTCACTTTCATCGTAGTGGGGCGTAGTATTTCTGTTATGGAGCAAGATACAACAAAAGTGAAGGTGGCTGTGAACGATCGAAACGCGAGTCGCTTACCGAGTAGCGTGACTGTAGGTTGTGTCGCGTTCGTGTCGTGATGTCCTGGTGGTGGCTGGTGGTCGTTCTGGCAGCGAGTGGTATAGCAGCAGGGACGCGCCTGCCGCGGATTTCGCTTCCCCCTTCAGCGCCTGCGCATGCTCCTGTAACCTCAACCCCTCCGCGTCTTCCGCAACGGAACTTTACTATCTCTTCACGATCTTCAGTCAGGAACAGGTAACTAAAAATGTATATTCCGAAAGAAGGTCGTACAAGGCGTCTTAAATCGGAATTAGATAACAAAAAATAATAGTTTTTTTTTACTCAATTTTTTATAAACAGATTCTTTGGTACTTTCAAGTATTAACAAATCATAGTTTAATTAATGGCATCGCAATTTAAATTTCACACAAATGTTTATTTTTTAAACAAGAAGCGATGTTGCAAATTGCATAAATGTATCGAATTGTGTTTTGAATATTTCTTGCATAACTACTTAACTTAACATATGTTTTGTCACCAAACCACAATATATCTATTTATTATATATTTTTGATGAGCCTCATTCTTTTAATTTTAAATTTATATATTGATAGTATTTATATATTATACCGTTAGCTATTGCTGTGGACGATAATATCAATCAGTGCTCTTATAAGAAAAACAATAATTTTTCTTTAACGAAGTTTCATTCTTTTCTCATTTAAAATGATTAAATAGTTGTTTGAGACAAATACAAAAAACAACATTAAAATATCTAAAAAAATATTTTACCAAATTCAATATCTAACTTAATTTTATTAAACGTACATAATATTCTGAACCAAGAATTACATATCAATTGATTGAATTGTTTTCTTTACCGTATTATTTAAATCTTTTCACGAGTATATCGCAGTGATTAAGAAATAAAGCCACATTACTTTAGTAAGTTTATCTCTGTGTCCTCACAAAACTGTGATTTTCACATTGGTATTGTAGCCAGTAATAACTCGTTCTGTAAGATGCAGACCACTTAAAGCTTTTATGAATAAACTTGTCAAGTACAACAACAACTACATTTCTTTTAAAGTGGTTGACGCAAACACCACTGGTTAGTATAGAGTTAAGAGTGTCAGTAATCAATGAACATCAACATAGGCGAATTCTAAACTATTGCCATTAAATGGAACCAATCGCACTCGCAGGTTTCCTGTGGTTATGAAGCCTCCTTTTGGGATCTTCTTCACTCAATCAAGCTTAGCTTTACGACTATATCCGAATAACTAGTTAAGTTGACTATAAGCAATCTACGACTGGTATTCGGAATACTTATGTAGGCCAATCACCATCCGTACCTTGGTAAACTCGTACATTATAGAAACAGATCGTAAATTCAACTTTAACAATGATATGATATTCATCGATATTTACCTAATGGATAGCAAAAAAATATAGGCCACAACGACTTATAAGAAAATTGAAAACTTTCAGTTTTGTTCGGCTTACATTCAACCATCAAGGATTTCTACTTATATTTAATGAACAAGACATTGCACTACTGACTACACGGTTGCTATAATATATTGTATTGATACTTTCCTTCGGACGTTAACATAATCATGGATAAAAAATCATAAGATCGTAAAAGAATAATCATAGCGATATAAGAAAAAAATATATGCTTCTTTTAAGTAGACATTATCATGAACAATGAAATTACGTGCAGTGTGAAATCTCGGATGCATACCACGCGAATCTTACCGCTTTCCACTACAATAACGAGATTCATTTCATTGCTTTCATTAATTTGGTCATTTAATCTCGTATCATTAGTATCTTCGTTTCTCAGCACCTTGATTGGGAAATACAAAAATCACGGCTACATTCACTTCCTTAAGTCGCAGTGTACGCTTTATTGTTTCTACCTATAGTAACAGACTAAATATATATATACATTTAAAAACCACGTTCAGTATAAGTAGTTTTTAAAAATACATTTTCTACTCTCGCTGATATACTGTGAATTATTAACATAGACTATAATCCATTCGAAACGGATTTTTAAATATACTGCTCAGGTGTAGTAGTATTTAGTTTTCGTAATATTTCATGTATATATTTACTATTTAGGTCGTGCTGAATGTAATAATTATATTTCATTTGCTCGCACACAGGTCACAAATTGCCGAGAGCATTAGTACTTAAATAGGATTAGATATCTAACCTGCCGGAATCTTATGAAACCGTAGCAAGCTATAATAATGACCCTTGATTGCCTTTCAAATCGACATAGATAAGCATCCAGGCATATGTTCTCTTTTAGAAATATTGTATAATATGCAACTATATAACAGAGCTACGCTACTATTTAGTAGTTTAAAATAATCTTTTAATCACTTTACATATAATTAACTGTATATAAGAATTCATATATTATCATGTTTTATTAGTATTTCAATACTTTTGTCATGTTTTGAACAATTTAAGATTAGCTATGGTAAGCGTGCAAATCACAAAATGGGCTCAAGGTCGCACACTGTTATTCTTATTGTTACCATTCCATCGCGCGCTAATAACCGGTGTTAAAACCTTTTACGGACAATCGTTTACTTATTTCGCGGTCGGACAGGCAGAAAGTGTACGTTGTATTAATAAGCTTTGAGGGGACGAGCTGGCGGACAAGGACATTAGAGCGAGGGCTCCGAAAATCCTTGAAAGGATGTTCTACGAATTGATTTATATTAATGCAGTGTTCTTTATTACGTTCGTTTGTCGCCGTTTACTTGAAACAATAAATGTCAGTGCTGACTTTTATATCTGTCCATTGCCCCAGTCCTTGTGGTATATAGTAAATGCCAAAGGACGGGTTTTCTTATCTTAATACAAAAAATTTGCTACAAATATTGGCGGTTAGGTTGCCAGCGCTTATGTTACCTTTGTAATTAGACTTCGATAACCTTCACATATTACATTGAAAGGTATACGATGTATATTATATAACTTGGTTGTTATAAACGCAATATTAAAGAATAACACTAACAGATTGCCTGTATAATATTCCGGTTTACGGTTCGTGTCTTTTCGCTTCAGCAAAAACAAATTAATTTTTAACACGGGATGCTTTTGCAGTTATCTTTGGATGTATGCCCATACCATAATTACTGATTGATTTATATTATGATGATTATATATATACGTATTTGTATATTATCTGCACTTAGAGAATAATATAACTATGAATAAACGAAAGAAATGAATATTTAAAGAATTCTGAATGGCCTCATGTCGCAACTATAACCTATAAGTACTTTATTTCATGTTTAACTGGAATACATAGAGTCGCTGTGCATTTTACGCAATGTAACCCAATTGTAGGGCGGAAGCGTATGATGGTTGTAGAGACAACCATTGAATGTAACCTGTTGCTGGCGGAGGCTTGTTGGTGTACACTGCTATCAACAAACAGAAGTGGAATAGTTTACGAAACAAATAGACCTGTGAAAGCAATGCCGGTTTTGTTACCGCCCTCTCTTTAGACTTAGGTTACATTTCCTCAATAATTCTTGTTCATTAAATAGCTATTTAGGTTATTCTAGAATGTTAGTAACTCTATAATCTATAAGTGTAATACCTAGTTGTTGCTATTAAATATATTTTTATATGTATGTATATTATGCTCCTACTATGTGGACTAAAGGTGACATATTCATTAATCATCTTCATTTGTCAGAATAGAAATTATAACTGATTAATCAAAACGAGATTTTTTTAAAGTGTTTTTATAGACTCTGCTAATAAATCCCGATCAGACAATAACAGATCAATACTTATCTTTATATTTCCGTAATATTTTCAGTTTAAAATAAAGCCTAAAAATATTGAGAACTGGTTTCATAAATTTCATTCAACGAAAGCATATTTCTACATCATTAGCGCTCTGAGCAAAGGACCGACACGACTTAATTGTACCGATTGTCTAAATAAAAATTGTTTGGACATGTGTTAAATGTAGGTCAAATCATCTAATTAATCTTTTGCAATAATAATGTACTAACGAGTTTGACAAACTCGAATGCATTGAACAAATATATCAACTTAAATAATTAATGACTATTATCCTTTAATCTAGAATTTATATCAGTGGTTCCCAAACTCATTTGTTTCATAGACCACTTTCGAAATATTGCCGGATTCGGTAGACCTCCTGCAGAGCTACATTACTATCAATTTCTTAATATCGAAAAAAAGTGAAGATTATTATTAATGACAAAGAAAATATTTTTTTTATCGAATACGTGTATGGAATATGCAAGTTTTTTGCAAGGAACAATCGCTGATCTTCTTAAAATATCTATCTATATTGACAGAAGTGAAGCCAACGTTTTATTTCTTCACTTTCAACACCAAATTAATTTTCATGCAATGCTTACAATTCTAGATCTCCGTTCTTTGTCAGGGCCAACGTAGACCTCGTCGAGGATCTCGTGGACTCCTGAGGGTCTACCTGAACCACATTGGAAATTGCTGATTTAGATGGATATATAACACAGCAGTTAAGAATTAACAATATCTTTTTGTACGTTCATTTGCAAAGCGATAAATATAACAAATGAAATGGAAAATACATATATTTAAAAACATTTTAACATATATATCAGTTAAAATTAACTTTATATTTTCTATTTTTAATGATTATTAAGATTATAATACAAAATACCAGGTCTAATTATAATAATGCATGTTATACCTATTCAAATACCTTTTCATAGTAACACAATCAATTTCAACTCTATGAAATTATAATAATGGATCATTAATTCTTGTTGTAGCGATACATTGTACGTCTATCTTATTTGAATTGTAATAAAGTTCGTTGGGATTAGATTTCAAAACAGGTGACCTTCATATATCAGATTATCAAAACTTTTACAATCACATGGAGTGGTTCTAAATAGTCGACGCTAGAAATTAATTGACATTGTATCATCAAGATATAGTTGACTTATTATTTCTATTAATCGAAGTCTATAATTTTTAATAGTAAAACGCAATATTTTTATAATACCTACATTCAAAAGATGTTTTTTATACCTTATGTCACACAGATATCTTGCATTTCAGTTAACACAACCGTCTATAACATTTTCAAATTATAATTTGATTACAAATCGTAAATATTTCCTCAAAAAATTATTATCTATTGCAACTTGTAATAATAATTTTTCATTCGCATTCACTTTAAATGACAAGGCGTGATCTCGGCATTGAGATTGATTGAGATAAACGTAAACTTGATACACAAATCGACGTTGATACGTAGGTATGATCTACAAATTACTCATAGAACGTCGTCTAGTTGGCGGCAAAGTGAAGACAGTAAAAAAAATTGAGCCTTGCAGTGGTAATATAAACTTACATCATAATATTATGTACACACATCGCACGAAAACCGTTAACCAATTTGTTTATAATGTTACTGTTGCCTTCAACTCGAACGTTAAAACTACTGCGTTTGACTTACTTCGCGACCATTTATGACATCATCGAAGATATAGCTACAAAACTCCTCGCGTAATATTACTTTCCTATTAACCTCAGATAACCCTAATTCAATAATTCTGCGGTCGATGATTTGCAGGTAGGTATAAGAAAGATTAAAATTGTTATAATTTCGCAACTACTAATTAAACTTTTTGTGAAATATTTGAATTTATGCCATCTTAAATTATGCGTTTCGAACATAACATATTCCTCTTATATTGACCGAGATTTTCGTCTTTTCTCCCGACGCAGCACAGGTTTGTAAAAGTGTGCATTTTAATACAAGCCCAGAAATATCTTATAGATATATTGAAACGATGATGATAAAAAAAATTCCAGAAGATAGTCATTTCTTACATAATTTATATTCAAATAATCCCTAATTAAGTATTTTCAATATTGCGTTTATACTTTATGAATTTTCATTGCATTATTAGGCATTGGTTAAATCAAACATAGGCAGAACATAGATACAGAGAAAGCAGCAGGCATAGAAAAAATATAATTTCAAATGTGTGACTGATTTCTTCTAATTTGATTACATTTATAAAAATCATTATACAGCATGAAAAATAAAATGAAAATGTGTGAATCATTCGCTCAGATATTGTTTCGATCGCCCGCATATCAAGATTATTATGAGCCGTCCTTGATAAGGTTGTATTATAGACGTTGGCAACATTCACAATTTACAATACCACAACTATAAATAATAAGCACCACGTCCGGTTGCATAGAAACATTTGGTCAATGTTAAACTCCACAGTCGAGCTTCAAGCACGATAAAAATCGACTAGTATTGCCTCGAACATAATAACACAATAAAATAATAATCTGTCTATTTCTAACAAGATTTATTTCACCAAAGAGACAAAATGTAGGTGAGAATGAATCCATCTTAAACTAAATGTATACTTTAGTCGGCCACAAGCTTCCAGTTATGGCGAGCTATGATTTTTTATAGTAATGTGACCTTGTGCTATACAAACAAGCTATAGGAGGTTGAAGATGTATCGAGGAATTTCGGATATTTTACCGATGAATACCGGTCGATGCAGATAAGCACATGACTCCATTTTAGAATTGGACATTGATTATAGCCAAAGCTTGGTATCTCCTGTTTTGGTCTCAACTTCTTCATTTATTCTATTTCAAGTATAATTAATTTATTCATATAATATAACAATATTACTCGCATTCTAATAGATACTATCTGGTGTTGTTCTTTAAATGTTATAAATAATTGTGTATGCTTTACCACCACTTCTTTTTTTCGGAAATAGGGTAATAGATTATAAATTAAATAATAATAATTAAAATAAATTAAAACTTCCTGTGGATACAAGGTGACGTCCAACTTTTTAATTTAATTATCATAATATCTTGTGAATAAAAATTCTATCTATACATCGAGGATAACTATGATGTCCATATAAATCTGACTACGAAATAATTTTAATTATAATATGTTCTCACATTTATTTATTAAACTTATTTTAAAGAGTAAGCGCTCAGTGTCTTATCAGAGCTTAAACTTGCGACAATGAATTATTGATCGTCATTTATACCAATCTGCAACCATTATAAATGTTGATTTGAATGCCATAACAGGCCGTGTCATAATAATCGTGAATTGTGTAAGCTCCGCTGTATTGGCAAGGAATTTGTTTAGAGTTTAAAAAAATTATTGCAGACAAAGTACTGCCTGTTAATTAGTTTAATGATGAATATTTTCTCAAATTTGATAAAAATTTATTTAATTGTTAAAATTTATTATTATAGATAAAGTATTATTGCGTGATAAAATAATCGTTTTGATTAATTCGTCCAAAATATTATTTACTTTTAATTTGTTTTATTCTAATTGATTTTATTAGTATAGTAAAACTATTGAGCTGATTTTCGACAAATAATTTTGAATAAAACCTATAAGAAGTTTATTTGGTCGCATACTATTGACGAATTTTTTTGTTTTTTGTCATTAGACTCGTTAGACCATGTTCTGATTTTAATTTATTCTCAATTGAATTTGTCGCAATCAAGGATACGAAATAAACGTGTTGAAAATTTTGCACCGATTTTAAAAAAGGAAGGTTTATTAACCCGTAGCTTTTTGTTTTTGTAAACTTGTTTTTTGTTCATATACATTTAAATTTATGGGACACAATTAATAATTTAAGAAAAGTTAATATTATTCCTTAGTGAAAAACCAAAACAACCAATTTTCCTTTAGGTATCAATATAAGTAATATTGATTATGTACTAACAAGCGACGAAAATAAAATAATAAAAATAAATATTTAAAGATAAAAAACAAAATTTCAATAATAACTACTTAGATTAATATCAATAAATATAGAAACTATTAATAACAGTAATTGTAATATATTGTAACAATAATTATCTATGCGTATAAAATATAATCTGTCTGATCTGATCACCAATATGAAAAGTGTCTAATAAAAAATATTTGTAAATATATTTTATGAGTAAGTATGTATTCTAAGTTTTATTAATCAGGTGTATCACGTGAAAGTTACGCGGCCAATTAAATTGAAGAGACTTAATTAAAGAAAGATTAGTTTATTTTTCTTTAATGGTTATGCTGTCATGTCACTCGTTGGTTGTAACACAGCCGGCACAACGGCACCAATAAAACCATCAGTTCTGGCTTGTTTTGATACAAGCACAACATTTTATATCTTGGTGTTTTTTTTTTATTAATTTAGATCAGATTATTTACTTATGTTTATCTACGTTCTCGTATATAATATACTAAGTATTACTATTTTTTCCTGAAATATGGCTAAACTAAACGTTGTTGGCCCGAGTTGGTCCCTCTACTGACAACCAGTTTCTAACGACAAAATATGCTCTTTGTATAAATATTTTGTTAGGGCGCTATATACAGCGTTGAATTCACTTTTAAGGTTACTAGTCAATGTTTTTAAGGTGCAGATAATAGCTAATATTTAGATCTATTATTTAAATCATTCTTACATCTAAACTATCATTTATAAACTCGTTTTACGATTTCTTCTGACAATGTCGAAGTTTGTTCTTTAGCAATGACAATGCAAATATTTCCATGGGTGAAAGTTACAAATTACACCATTCACGTTCAACTAGTGGACTAAGTCAAAATAGTTATTATAGAAATAATTTTTCGTTGTAATTTAAAAAGAAATGAAATTGCTACGACTATACGTAAAATTAAAAAAATTTAGAAAAAGCTAACTATATTTTTCTGTTTGCGTTTTATATCAAAAACTAAGGACAACTTAAGACATTCTTTACTGACATTTATATATTTAAGTGTATATAGGTATTTACTTAAAACTCAAGAGTTTTTAATTGAATGTGTAAGCTTTTTTGTTTCGAATGCAGCCGATGAGGTACTGATTTTTATGCTCTCTTTTTGTTTGAGAAGGCATATTTCAATGGTGATTTTACATATTGAGCATTATTAAACTTGAAGACACGGAACGCACCATGTTCAGCCCATTCCTATACTTACAGAATGGTTGAGGTTATGATCTTGGAGCTCATGTTCGCTATGCAAATAAACCTATATACACGTAGAAAATCAATTTAAAATAGTCCCAATAACTGTAATGACTTCAATTACTTCTATATTCGAACTTTATTTTAAAATATCAAAATGGTCAGGTCGTTTATAAGTTGTGACGTAACAAACAAAATTGCGTTTTAGATATGACGGAAGATACCTCAAGTTCGACGTGACCATGTCGTAGAATATAAAATTATGTACCATTAATGTGTAACAGTATGTATGTATTATGTCATTACGCGTTACTTTCTCACGACCACGCCTAACCTACATGTTATTCAATATCTTCGATGTGTATTTCTTATACTTTAGCTTGATTATATCAAACTATTGAATGTTGAATGTCATATCAATATGAATATTATTAAATCACCATTCCTCTCGATTGTCTATGTAATTTTAACAAACATTTACCTTCACATACTTTCATACCCGAATGGGTAATTTAAGAGTTTATAAGTTATGTAGTTTATTGTTATTTCAGTTAAAATAATATAAATTCAGTCATTTGAACTGTTATTCATTACTTGTTAATAGGAGCAGGACGTTTTGCAATGCGCCGATTAGCTAATTTCAAGTCTTGCCTATAAAGTTGATCTCTGAGAACGAGTGCTTTATATAGTAGGCCCTAGATACAAATAAATTGCGTTCCAATATCACTTATAAACTTAAATCATACCTTTAATATTTATTATTTAACAAATCCAACCGTTATTTTATGGTAAGCCTCGACTCCTTCATATACTTTTCGTAAGTATTTCTTATTTTTTTTTTGCCCCTAATAAAATGGATGTGGTGTCGCATTTTTAGAGATTGAAATTATTAACTTCCTTTTATGGTGTAAAGCAGTAGCAACAACTTTCGTAACTGTACACACAATAAAAAAGAATATGGAGCTTATTATAAGAAGGCTACCTTCTACCTAAATAATATCGTATGCCTTGTTTTTCCTTTTTGCTCTACAATCATACAGAAACTTATGATATCCGTTAAATATGACTGACCAATAATAATTCAACGACTTCTCACGACACAGTGAGTTGTATGTAATAATCTATTTGTATGAATGCAAACATTTTGTTCTGATCTTCTTTATAGCATTTATTCGATAGGCGAGTTGTGTAGAAGGTCATTAGGCCGGGTACTGTGAACTTTTGAAATGCTTCAACTAGTATGGCGCAAAACTTTTTCGTGCTTAAAGGCATTTTTTTACTAGTGCTGTTAATTTTTAAATTCCAAAATAGTTTTATTTAACTGTAGTTATTAATACGCTACTTTAATTTAACCCAAATGAAATAGATTTTATAGTCTATAAGCTAATTATTTTATTGCAATACGAATAATTGGTTATCGAATAATTCCAATAACTAAATTATTGTGGTCAATTTAAATAGCATTAAACAGAGTCTAGTCACTGTTTGAAGTTTTTAGATTAAAAAAAATAATCGTCTATTAATACAAAGATTATAAAATAACCATTTTTAAATAAACTGTTTAACTTTCAAAGAGAAAGTGTTTCTCTTAATTATTTAAAACTAAGTTTCTCGTAGAGACAAAGCAATCACTCATTTGTAAGCTTGTCATTCCGTGAAACACACATAAGTCTTTCATTTTTTAAACTTCTTTTTGAGGCAGAATTCTGTCAGTACTTTGTATGTGGTTATCTAACTTTGACCACTGTCGTAATCCTTTCTCGAATTACGAAAATATGATGAATTCCATTTTGTGCGTATGACAATTGAACCAACTTAGAAATTATCTTTTGGTCACTTATATCCTAATTGAAGCCGTACTATGTTTGTAATACGGCATATGAAGTAATATAGCAGAAAGTTAATTCAAAGTTAGTTAATAAAATAAGATTTAAGACTTATTTACTTTATATAATTGTTTAAACTACAAACTATTTAATTAATATCAGAGTAAATTAAATTTTACTAATATTATTATGACTTTTACCTCACATGACCTTTATATTTTATTATGACTTAGACTGAAGTTTAGTCGACCAAGATAAAATTTATAGTATTTACCCATCGCAAATTTAATGTAAATTACATGCATTGTGTTTTTGTCTATTTTTTTTGATTTGTAATTATGATTACGAATCTAAAGAACCTTGATGATACTATATAAATATTACTGTCTACAATCTACATTAACTATATAAAATTATAATAAGCCTGAGTATGGTTACAACAATAATATTAAATAATAAAATACATAACAAAATATTTACTATTATATTAAAATGCCTGACGTTTCTCGACCCTAATTAATTAAAAAAAATCAGCTGTTTAATAAATCTTACTTAAGTAATCTTATATAAGTTTAAGAAAAATTTTAGGCACTTAAACTGAACTCATTTCTCGGCCGGAGGCATCAGTGTAAATGGCATCGTGACTGCCGGTTTTGTTTGTAATGCACATCGAAACATTTCTTTGTCACTATCTATCTATAAAATTAATTCACATTCGATTTCATGTGAGGATCATCTACAAAACGCGATGCGCAATTCTGGTGCATGAGAAAAACCTTGTGATATGTTCTTTCCGAACAAATTATAAGTAATCCCTATTTTCCATCTCTATTATTAATATTGTTGATAAAAATATTTTCTTTTTAAATAAGTATACAACTTATGATTGCGGGATGTGAATGTATATTTTAAATATACATATTTAAAGATAAATACAGCAGTCTTCGATAATTGAATATATTTATTTCTCACAACACACTTCGACAAAACAACTTCCTGAGAACAACGACAAATCATCTGTTATTTTAACAATATAAATAATTCAAATAGATTAAAATAAAAGGAGTAAAACAATAATTAAATTAATCTAACCGACGTATATACATTATATGTCTTTATATATAATATGTATCAAGTTAAAAATTCCATACATATACAAGAACACATTACCTTTGGTCATTTGAAATTAAATGTGAAGGACAACTGTATTATCGAATGTTTCACTCCCACATTGTATTATATTTATATCATTTAGGTAGATAATAATACCACAATACTTTGTGTAACTTCGAAATATCCTTTTGGCAGTTAAACCGTTTTAAGTATAAAAATTAATTATTTCCTGATATAACAGATTTACGCCATCAAATTTATTTAAAAAAAGCTGTCAACCCTAATTGATTGGGCCTTTGCTTAGGTATTATTATACTTAATTACATCTAAGTAAATGATATTAAAATATATCTAATTAACATAAAATGCCAAACAAGAATCGACATCACATGTTAGTATAATTTTTTCGTTTTAACGTGCCTATAAAATTAATGGTTTGGTATTTAAAAACGTGTATTATTTAGATTTCATTTATATCGAACGATATAATATACTTGTTATATGTTTCAAGTTTCAACGATCATGTTTTATGTGCATGACGTTGCACCAGGTTTAATCTTTGAAAACAGTATGTAAAGCCTTAGTCAATTAAGTTTATTACCAAAATCTAAGTTAAAATCCTTTTTTATATGAGAACGGTCGCAAACGAGCAGGAGGATCACCTAGGATAAGCGATCCTCCACCCATGAACACCCCCAGCTCTTCCAGAGTCACGGGTAGGTTGCCGGCCTTTTAGGGATAAATACCATTTTTTTTAATGTCCCCAATTCAAAATTTTATCTGTGATTTTTTTGATCATTATAGTCTGTATTTTTCATCATCATTGTGTCATAAACATTGCAACTATAAATTATTATAATATATTAACAGTTAACTTTCCGTTGGGTTATCGTACTAAGGCCATAACAAGTTTATACGTTAAAAAAATCCAGTGCTAACCAAATGGCTAAATAGTTAATCCATAAAATATCCATCAACACTTAAATTATAACAGCGTCCAATGTGCAATAATTATAATCAGTTGACCGAGATTTTCATTTCTTTTATTCATAGAATACCGAATTGAGCGATGTATAATAACGTAACCTAAATGGCACTTGAAGATTTGTTGGACTACATATGTCTAAAGCTGTATTTCATGCAGTGTTTTTAATTTACAATAATCCAGAAGTGAACCAAGAAATACATAATATCAATTGAGTATCATATAATTTATATTATTAAATATAGGTAATGTTTAATTTATTTTAGACAATTGTTGAATCCGGTACCGGAATCACCCGCTATATATAAATATATCTATAATATCTCACATGGTTATAGTTATGGATTTTTAATACTAAATTATTAATAATATTTTTGCACATCCTAAGGGATATAAAAGATTCGAATCCTCAAGGTTGTTTAGAAATTAGCTTTATACGTGAAAGAAGTTCGTGTTGAAGTGCAGTACTTTTTGACAATAAATAAGGTTTTAAGTTCGTTTTAAATCTTTAAATAAATAAGTATAAATAGGTTAAACAATTAATTAAATTTATCCGAAAATAAATGACTAAGATGCAAAGTTTAAAATTCCGAAAGAAAATTTTGAAATTTCTTAAATCATCCATTTTCAAAACATCCGGATATCCAAATAATTTTAGTAACTTTAGCCGAAACTAAGAGACTACAATACGGGAACAAAACAATACTGTTTGCTGTCATAGTCGGTTAGGAATTAGTGCGGAAACATATGACAATTATAATTATTCAAATTAATAACTGAGAAATTGCGTTAATAGAATACTATAAAAACAATGGGTTCTCTGTGTAAATGTGAGATTTCACTCCTTGGTAATGGATTCTCGAGCTATTGTGATTAAATTTCGCTCAATGGTCACTTAATTAATACAATTAACTATATAACAATATACCTATATAACAATGTACCTATATATATTATGAACACTTGTCATTGCCTATAGAATTTTCGCATCCAATACATGTTACTCAATCTATAATTAATTATTATATTAAAACGCCTTGTTGGTTAGTAAGCTCACCTGCAGTCGTTTACTTTAATTTATATTGTGTATTGAATTAAAAGGCTTGCAAACAACGAAGATTCGCAGTTACCTCAGCATCGAATCGTAATATAATTATCAGCATTAGTAAACTTCTTTTACCGTTTCTAAATGAGTAGTTCCTACGAACTAAACTATTTCATTGTGGTGAGTTTCCTTAAATACTAATTAAAGTATACATTAAAGTTTTTCTGTGGAAAATTTTCTCCTCGTAATACAATTGTGAACTCGGCCAGACGTCACCGACTTACGTGACATTTTTTACTATATTTTACCCTATTAACACAATATCATTATAAATCTTAACCTGTTATTCCGATGTATGAGATAAATTATTGCAAAGTTTCATTAAAATCCGTTCAGTAGTTTTTGCATGAGAGAGTAACAAGCACCCTTCCATCCATACTTACAAATATCGTTTTTATAATATGTTCGCATAGAAATGATTAATTGTGATTAGTAATTGGGCCTTGGAAGTGGTTGACAGCGGCTGGTCGAGTATTTTAACACTGTCTTACCTGTAGGAGCTATACTGAAAGCTTTGCTGTATTGGACAGGCTCTTTCGGAGAGATACCACGATTTCATAGAATACCAAAGTAAAATAGTAGTTGTACTGTGTACCGGTGAGTGAGTGAGAATACCGAAAGGCCCGCCATGTATATCTCACCGCTACAGGTATATAAAACCCAGCAAAATAACCAAACTCGCGAAGAATTTTTTCATAGGCGGTGATCTTACCATCACTTTACAATCTTACAATCTTTTTAACAAAAAGAAATGTAATGTCATTAAAGTGGCATGCAGCGATTGCGTGCATGTTTCTAAGTAGCATTTCTTGCTATGTTATTTGTCATTTCTACATAAATGGAGTATTAGATCAAGACTAAATTATGGCTAGATTATGTGCATAGCGGATGCGTTAATTTGAAATTATTGCCTATTTATTGTAATAGCGATAATCAATTCTTATTGCGATCGACAAATCCAATAAAAACATTACAAGAATAAGGTATTCCACGATACTACTTTTCGTATGCGTGACTATCTTTTTTAGTTTAAATTTTGAACTGTAACGAACTTCTTTTTAATACATTTAACTATTTCAAAATCATATTCTGATATGGAATTGAATAGATAGCAAACGATAATGTTATTGGTTACAAACTCGCATACAGCTGAAAGTTGGTAGGTATGAAGATTCGCTAGTAGCGAAGTAGCGCTACGAAACGTAAAAAACTAGGTTCAACCGAATTTTAGATAATGCAATTGTTTAAAAAATATTCACATCACTTTTACCTAAAATAAACTGCCACGTAAAATTGAGGACGAGTATTAAGCTTCGGTTGTTTTTAGAAATGGAGACAAGTCAAATAGAAAGGGTAAGGCTTAAATCACATAAAAGGCTGAAATATTGATAAAACAGCAACTATCGGTTTTCAAACTTAACAAGCAAATATCATTAATAAATACTTTATTATTATACTTTATTCCAGAAGAGTGTTAATTTTTATTAATTATTTATTTAGTTGGTTGACTTGTTGATGTAGGACTCACGAGCCCAATCCTATATGGGATTGATTTAAAATTTAAATGTAACAAGCTGTTCGCTTTAGTGTTATTGTTTTTGGTATGGCCGCGGCTCATTAAATCTGAACTGTGGTATAAATAATCCGACTATACTATATTAGTGGTGTCACATGATCTGTATTTAGATGTCAATCAATCTAGAGCAGTTGTTTTTAGAAATGGAGACAAGTCAAATAGAAAGGGTAAGGCTTAAATCACATAAAAGGCTGAAATATTGATAAAACAGCAACTATCGGTTTTCAAACTTAACAAGCAAATATCATTAATAAATACTTTATTATTATACTTTATTCCAGAAGAGTGTTAATTTTTATTAATTATTTATTTAGTTGGTTGACTTGTTGATGTAGGACTCACGAGCCCAATCCTATATGGGATTGATTTAAAATTTAAATGTAACAAGCTGTTCGCTTTAGTGTTATTGTTTTTGGTATGGCCGCGGCTCATTAAATCTGAACTGTGGTATAAATAATCCGACTATACTATATTAGTGGTGTCACATGATCTGTATTTAGATGTCAATCAATCTAGAGCAACATGTGTACTGTTCTAGAAATATACAAGCCTTTGTTTGTATAAATACCTACATGAACAACCTCAATTAGAATGTAAGTGAAAAAAAATTGTTTGTACCTATATAATTTTTTATCGCTTCGCCTTATTATTATAGATCATTCTTTTCTTAGTTAAAAGTATATATATATGTAGCTTTTGTACCTTAGCTGGTGCTTTTTGTATCTTGACTAGGTTTCTTTATGAATAAAAAAAGCCTCGACGTATTTCATTCGCATAGTATAAAGCCACTTAAAAAACGTCCGAAATGTTTTGAAGAGAATTCCCAAGTTGAATTGTACATAAATTACCTTTTGTTAGTGATCCGAATGTAGGTCATCTCAATGAAAGAATTTACCTACTTCGCTAACAATGTTTGTTGAATGAATTTTATTTCCACCATGTTGTATAATCTCAGTCACAAAAATGTTATAATAATGATTTAATGTGAAAAATATTCATCTATTCTATGCTATCTTGAAACATAGAAGGCCTTGGTGAAAAATATTACAACAATGCAATTAACGGATCTTTCAACGTTCGCTAAGTTGCTGTTAATTACAGATTTATACCTTCCGCCCTTGTTCTGTGAAAAAATGTGAACAATAGCACAAGATAGTTATTGTTAATATCTCCGCGAGTCAGCGCGAGCGCAGGGTCGTCACTCGGTCAAGGATTGCTTCTACATAAACCCGATTCAAAAATTACATCAAACTCGCTTTTTCAATATTATATAGAAAATATTTTTTTAATTTCACTCATTAATCCGTTACAATAAATCCGATGATACGAGATTACCGCCGCCGATGGACCGCCCGTATCGCATTCAGCGCTTTTGCTCTTATTATGTCACTTAACCGGCGATCGTAACTTGGTAGACCTCTGACATTCTCACCCACACAATAAAATACAGTGCAATTAATATATAATGTTAGTATTCTGTAAGCCCGTGGTATCACTCCAGATGAGCCGGCCCAGCGAAAACGTTAGCGTATGTTTTAGCATTATCTCCCCTGAGGAGAATCTTTTAGTGTCTGTTGCTTAAAATAACGTTATCGTTTACGTCTTGTGATATAAAATAAGCAGACTATACCATTTTGTTTAAATAAATGCCAACCGAACACCAACACATGTACGAAACTGATTGCTATATAAAATTTATTCTATTTCCACAAAACGCCTTCTTTGATAGCATTACGAAACAAAAGAGCAAGAGACATAATAAGATTTACTGCACAAGTATTTCCTCGATTTAACTCCACACTTTCACTATTATTCGTAATAATTGGATTTGATTATTATTGCGACATAATTATAGGCGCGTTCTATATCAATGTTCTCGACATAATCGAAACTGTTGCAGACATCCCGTTCGCTGTTCGTTAAATAGTTAAAAAAAATATATGAAAGCTCTCACGTCTTGACAAAATTAATTGAAAAAATTTCATGCATTTCTAACAAACAGAACTCTCCTTCTAAGAACATTGATGATAGTGCACTGAAAGAGAACATTTTTTATCGAATATCAAGTCTAAGTGAAACTGATTTGAAAATTTTGAAAAGTTACCAATTTAAGAACCTACCGGAGAGGGCTACGGGGAAACATAACTAATTATAAAGAGTTAGATTTAAAGTATAACAAAAACAATAATCGAATGCCGGTAATTTTTCTATGACAGATATTCATGTCTACCACACATCCCGCTGTGAAATATAACCGGAGTAGGTAATAAGTATTATACATTTTTAATACACATATATAGTGAATTTAGCGAACGAAGCAACATACAATGGATTTCATACATTAAAAATCATATTTAATATTATTAAGCAACACTAAGGCGGTCTCATAAAATGTCCGCCTTTTTACTTGATTATGCAAACCAATGCCACCGTGCTAACGACAGCTGAGTGGGTTATACAATCGATCTAATTTCTTACAATTAGCTTCATATATTAATATTTGCGTCTTTAATAATTGCGATTCTCTTAGAGACAAATCAATTATGTTTCGATAATCACTGCAATATTTTATAAATAGATCAGTTTAAAAATAAAATAACTCATTGCGGCTTAAGTTAATGTCGATTAGTAAAGTTTAACATATTGTCAGCCATATAGAATGAATATGCACAATTCTAAAGACATATGAAGTAACTGTACAAACTAGCTGTTGATGTCGTCGAGACAAACGTTTAGATGAAAGAGATAAGGTTGTGAAAGAATCAGAGTCATAATAAGTATCAGTGTGTGTCAGCGATTGAGTGATTATATTTATGAGGACACAGCGTGCTGCTCTTGGCAGAAAGCTAAGGTTGCTCTTAATGATTTCTTAAGCTGCTCTCCATGTAGAGCCCTCTATAATGCACTTTACTATTTACATGAAGGTATTGAAAGATAATTTGTTGGTATATTGCTTATCCAAAATCAAGTTAAGGAACTGGTTTTGAGAAGTGGTTTTCATATTAAATAGGACGTTGAACTTTTTGTCCCAAGTCTTATGTAATTTGCCACTTAATTTGTTTTCTCCGCGCTGCATTTATAATATCGTCAATAATTATTATAGATTCAATTACAGACAATATGTTAATTTTATTCTTTTAT
>JAAAKR030230648.1:33926-51850 GCA_010014985.3 Delias pasithoe
TCCGCGCTGCATTTATAATATCGTCAATAATTATTATAGATTCAATTACAGACAATATGTTAATTTTATTCTTTTATGTATATATCTCTTAATATATGAATTTTATTAAATAATAAAATAGCATTTAAAATTTTTTCATACGCTTATTTAGATATTATTCTAGTATGAGCTAACACTTCAAACCAAATAAATATACATCTTTTTATCTTTGTCATTGCTTTAAATATAATTAAACTATTTATGAGGTTTATTAATGTTCTAAATTTTAATAATACTTCACATATTGACATGAAATATTTTGATTACACTCTACAGAATACAATGTCTCTGAATCACAACCAACATACTACATAATATGTAACAATATATTCTGTAACCTAACATCTACGTATTATAACCATGTTCCTTGAATGACATAAAATTTCTTAACAGAGCCAAGTTAAGTATTGCAAACGCCTCAAAATGGCGGTAAAGAATCCAATGAAAATATCTTAAACGATTTACTTACTTTGTATGTTAAATATTTAAGTTAATATGGTTATAATGTTCATGTATCTTCCATTTTTAATTTCCGTCCTACCATTTAAAACGTAGCATTTATTAATTAATGCAATTAATATGTTTGCGTAGGTATATTCTCTTAAGGTTTAAATAATTTTCTAGTCGGTGTCTCATTCTTTCAAATAGTTAAAAATAAGAAAAATAATAACAAAGTTTTATCCTCATTTTGTTATAAATACGCCTTATATTATTTGGATTTTTATCTAATTCAAGCCAATATTGGTTATAAATTGTTAATAATTTATATTTATTTACAATAAACTAGTTTTTAACAGGTTTTGAGTTATAAACTTGATTAATAGCCATAAATTAGATGCGTGATGCCGGAACAAACACAAAATATTTTGATCGCAATTTTGAACATCATATAACTTATTTACCACTTCGAAATTAACGCACCATTAATTAATATTACATATCAACAGTTGAAATTTTTCAATAAATATGCAAGAAATTGAATTCCCTAAAAACTCAAATTTAATCGCTAATTAATCGTTACGGATTGTGATGTCAAATCGCAAATTGGTATCTTTGTTTTTAGAACATAAAATTTTCTTCATAAATGATATATCTTAGGGAAACAATAACTCTTAGTAAGTTTACATTTTTTTATGGTTAGCGGACAACGGAGTAGATGGGTTTCCTATATGGTAAGAGAATGGACAACAGCGCTATAGTCCGCGCCTTGGTCATGTCGACCGTCTCTCCGGTCTTACCGCTCGCGTAAGCGGCATTTTAAGGTCCTCCGATATTCTCACTTAGCGAAACACAGTAGAAGTACCATTTCAAATACAACTGCCGTTTCATGTAGAGTTTTCTGTGAGCTCGCGGTATCGCTTCGGACGAGCCGGCCCAATTAGCGCGTCAGCACATGCTTCAGCATGACACTCTCATGGGTGAAAATCATACACATATCATCAATTATAACTAAGTAGTAAAATATAGAGTGTTCTATGGTTTGCAATAAACATAACGTTGTTTGTTATATTTGAAGATTTTACCAGATTTTATCAGATATCTTAGTTATTATCATGTCAAATCATAAATTGAACAAAATTACAGATTTAGTCTCTCAGAAAGAGAGAGATGAGTATAATATGACAAGAGGTTATATTTTATATAAGAGATATTATTTAATATATTTTGTTTCTTATTTCCAATTTTTTCGAGGATAATTACAGAATGTAAGAATGTTTACAAGATTTTCAGAATGCAATGAAAATTGTGCATTACGCGACAGTCAGACATTACTTTTTGTTTTCTTTTCGTAGCTAGGGTGAACTAATAATTAATAATTAAAGCCAATAACTTACTGACTTTACATTTCAAATTGTAAAATATTATATGCTAGTTTTTTTTTCGATGTCAATAATATAGAATAATATGTCACTTCAGAAGAATTACTACCTTCGAAGGTAGTCTGTGGCTTATTTGCACTGAAGGTCTTTGGTAGGTAAGTCGAAGAAGCTTATATTTATATTTCGGTAAAGAAAGGGAGGACACAAACAGAAGATATTTATTTGTGCCACGAATGATTTACGCGATTTAAGACAAGATAGAAAATTATAAATGCTACTTTAGCTTTAAACTAGTCATTAATCAAAGTGAATAGTCAAAGTACGTATATGTCGTGTCTCACATAATGTAGGGCAAGCAATATTACTAACCATGTAATCAACACGAATAGTAAATATTAATAGCAAAACTAAATTGAATTTAGTGGTATTGAGCAGCTGAGTGCTATTTTTCAGAAGCAGCCACAGCCACAATATAAGCCTTGGCCTGTGTGCTTTTATTTTTGAAGTGATATTAATTTTCATTCAGACATACATTGTAACTAATTTAAAATAAACACTTACAATATACGAGTTCATTTTCAAAATAGTTTTTGTCTCAGCAGACAAAGACAGATTATAACGAAGTGGTCCGAAGACATTTGGCCGCAATCTGTAATATTCATAAGTGCGATCCGAATACAAAATTGAAAATATAGTAAGCATAGTATATTTAATACTACATGCATACATTTCTGAGTATATATAATCATTTAAGTTAATAGTTAGAAATCGTACACTTTAATATTATTACGTTAGGCGGGTACATAACAAGTAACAACGTTCTCACTATTTTCACACATTAATCTCATTCATAACAAAAACGAGACTTGTTTAGCTTTATTTTGTACTTTGGTTACAGTTATACATCGTATTGTGTTATTGAAAACTTTCAATGTTTCTTTTTTTTAGTTACAATTGAAAGAAGTATGTTACAGTAAAATTGTTGAATAGAAACTTAAATTAACGCCTGAAGTATATTTTAAATAACATATGTGCATACTATAAATAGTAAATCGCTGTTTTCTGAATGCACGTTTGACGTGATTTGACTGGAACAAAATAAAAAACTACACATCCAATTAAAAACCTCCATTTCCTTTTTTTAGAAGATTGGTTAAAAACAATTATCGTTCCCATACCGCTGCTTGATTACTTGACAGTTATAAACAAATTCATAATATTGAGCGCATATAAATCTTATATTCACTCTACATAGCTTAAGATATTTAGCCTTTCATTTGAATATTAAAATATTATGAATCGATCAGTTTCTTTTATTAATATGGTAGGCATACAAAATTAATAATCTTATAGCATTAAGACAAGGCTAAATTAAATAGCTCGCGTGTAGCGAACGTACAGCAATCGGGTGAATTACTATTTCGATTGCTTATTTATAATTTTAATGTTATTCTCAATGTTACTATAATACATGCGAGGATAAAAATAAATTCAAAATAAACAAACACAACACGATCGCTGAACACGATTCCGCCAAAGATTTGAATATGATAACGTAATTACCACTACCTCTATTATATTATTATTAAGCCAAGCCATACAAAAACATCATCTCCTGAAACTGCTATTGTTATGGCTACACGATTGTTCTTCATTCTTTAAAAGCCCTTTGTCCTATGCTGAGTTATCTCATATTTAGATAATATAGTTGTGTAATCATCATCAGCAAATAAACATTTCTTATCGATAATGTTGATAGCTGAAAATATTATTTAAAAGAACTCTAAGGACTAAATAGTCCGCTCTTGTGGAAAGTTTATACCGGATATCGCAAACATTTTCAAAAGAGAATTGTCCTTTGGAATGTCAAATAATCTATTAAGTTTCTAATTAGCTTGTGCAAATCACAACGTTTGTTATTCCTTCTTGCACCTGTATTACGTGGAATGTTATTTTAAATATAAATAACTCTATTGCGTGGCTGGTTTGGCTCTGTTTAAGTAAAAAGATTTTCCTTGTTTAATCGTTTTTTATGTGTAGCCAGAATATAGATGCGATTGTTATATAAGAAATCATTGGAAATTAGCTCCAAACTAAAAAAAAGCCACACAATTTATAGCATGATACAAGTATCCACGCTTGTTATATCATAGAACTAACAACTAAACTACAATTAACTAAAAAAATTAAAAAAAAAGTATTTATAAAATAGCGGTGATAAATTGTTTTGAGAATATTTTTATTTAATAATGCATATTCTTAAATAATGAATATTAATTATTTAAGAGTTCGTTTTATGCAAAATGTCCATTTTCTAACCAATATACTACTTATGCCATAGCATCTGCTGTGTGTAACTAAGGATTAATTACTACTAATCAATGTTTTAGTTTTCAAGTCTCATAGTTCTTGTACTTAAAGTCTTTATTTAATTTACTATTTGAAATTATATGTGATTCTGGAATTAATTCATAATGGAAAATCGGACGGAGAGGACGCTGATGCACCACTAAAGGAAGTCTGAGTAGTTTCGTAATTACACTTTCCTTGAAAGAATGAGCCACAGCACAGTAATGCTTAGTTGCGAATAGTCCGCCTTGCGAATAATGCCTTTCTCCGAGCGACGCCAATCATATCCGATTGATTAGATCAATGCTTGCGAATAGATATCCGGGCTTTTTCTACATTAACAGCTAGTATTATTGTTTATGTAACTCCTAACTGCGCTTGTAGTTATAATCTATTTGAGATAGTTGTAAAACTGAATAGAAAATTGATTTAATATTTATATAAAACTTTAAATTTCTTTCTTCCGATCTGTAATTGCAATTTTTTTTAGCTGACTTCAAAATAAGCGATTTCCAATTTCTGTTTTTACACTTCTTTGTTTAACATACATTTATATTACACGGTCTTTTAAATAGATACTTTTTCCAATCTCCAAAAAAGATTTTTAATATCAAATAACATTAACTAAGAAAACATCAAGTTAGTTTTGAAATTCAATTAATAAACAAAAGATATATAGTACTTCTTTCGTATACACCAAAAACGCCTTTCTATTATTACATAGTTTATAAGAATGTGGATTTAAATGTAATTTTAAATATTTTTTTAAAATGACTAAACATTAGAATATATGTCTACATATTGCCTGTCACTTCCATTTAAAATTAAAATAAGTCGTAACAGAGTGGATAGTACTGAAAGGTGTACCTAGAAAGGAAAAAACGCTTGTTTTAAGTATTTCGTTTTCATTGAAAAGAAGTTAATAATTTCATTAGTTTGATATACATATATGATATATATCTCTACGTTTTGGGCTTCGAGGGCAGGAAGACGAATACATCACTTTAAATATATTTGTATGTATCTGTAATTGGGACACGTAAAGAGCCCTGAACAAAATTGTTGGGTATTTGCGTAATCCACTTATAAACGGCCACTTGTCTAATTACTCCGCCCTTTCGTTTTACATTACTTTCCAATTTGCTGTCATTTACATGGTTTGTTGCTTCATATAATGTCCTACGTTCTTCTTACATAATGTTAAAATACACACAAACAAATTAGGTAGGGATTCATTGTATACTTTATAGCGTTTTGAAGGTGTTTAAACTCTAACGAACTTCTAACCTAATTAACTCCTTTCAAAAGAAAATTCAATTTTATAAGAATACCTCATAATAAAAAGGTGCGTTAGATATGTATTCTTATTGTTTTACATATTAAATAGCTCTATTTCTAAAGTCACACCTATTATGTGTGTGAAAATTATATTCAGATAATAATATAATAGTGTATTTGTTACTTTTCATGCATTAAGAATATGAAACATTTTATGTATACCAAAATTTGGCCTTCGATTAAAACTAAATGAACATTTCATTTGATTTAAATAATCCGTAAATGGTAACATATAAATTGCTGCATCATGCATAATGTTGAATTAAATTCAGATAATTTAAGCAATATTATTTTGATTATTTCTCGGTCTTCGCATCATTTTCATTCGCGTTAAACATGACAACCTTATTACAAGTCACCGTCTGCATATTACAAGGCTTTTCATATCTACCTGAATACATTGAATAGGATATAAAAATTAAATGTATTCAGTAATATATAGTAAAAAAAAGTTGTGATCTGCCATATGAGTTTAATCGCTACAACACTTAAGTGCTCTACGAAAATATTGTTATTTAAATTGATGCTTGTGGTTACAAAAAGGAGAGACATTACTCGAGCAGGTAAAAATATGTAGTTAATATTAGTTAAATAACAATGAGCCACCATCACATCATAAGCAACAAATTTAAGCCCCATAACATCAACACCAATTGAATTGAACGTACAGCTCCACCCAGGACAACTCGGTACACTAAACCAGTCCTTTACTATTTATTTGTATGTTACTTGACGTTGTGTAACAATTCCTAGTGGCATTTCATAACAGAAAGTCGGGTGGTCATTGTTGAAGCAAGTATTAGTGGCATTAACAAGAGATTTGAGCAAACATTACGAGTATATAAGCACTGTTATGATTTTTATTAATCAAAATAGCCTTCCCTGTATACCTATTATGTACTTGGTACATAAAAGACAAAACGTAAGTTGATTCCAGTTGTTATTATATCAACAAAATGTTCTAATTTGACGTAATGTATATGGTTAGGTTGTCTGCAATTTCGAATCCTTTTAAATACCGAGTTAGCATATAACTTTAAAGAAGGAAGGCATCCTAAAAAATCATTCAAATAAATACTGCAATACATCTAGCTTGCAGACAGAACTTATAATTTTAAGGTATGTTTGCATAACATGAAGCAGGTTGCACCTCATACCAGAGCAATTGCAACTATAACATAAACGGGTGACCAAATTAACTTGAAAGAACAGCTTCGTACAGTCGACTGCGCAACTATCGTTTCACGTTCATAATAATATTGTACAATAACGCTCAAATCTGTTTCAATATATATTACTATATTTCAAGCATAAGATAAAGTCAATTTACAAAATGTTAAACTAATAAATATAAATAATTTTGTAATAAATGCTTATGTATATATAGTAATATTTATCTTTTTGGCGTTCTCTCTATAGCGTTACTATTAGATTTATTAGTTACAAGTGAACCCGGTAGACGTACGTACATACCGGGTCCGTCCAATTATTAACCCCCAGCAATCCATGGGCTCACTGAGCCCGAAAAACAGATACACTAAAAACGTTACCCTCCATTTTTGTGTTCGGATAAAAAGTAGCCTATGTTCTCTCAGTTATGGCGCTCTGGAGTTATGATTAGTGTAACTAACACGACTTTCATATCATTCTTTTTTTATTGAAGAAGTAATAATCTAACTTTTTTTATAATTATTGATGAGTGAGAGTGTGAGAGTAGACAAATATAATCTGAAACTTTCGAACTGCTAAGCTACGGGAGTTACACGTGTCATTGTGAGTCAACCATAAAATATAGACATATACTGTCGTGGGTTTTTTAATATAATTTTAAGGATAACATAATCAAGTAGTGATTTCTGGGTAGCTTTAACTATTAAGGCTGTACTCGCGGGGAGGCTTAGAAAATGGAGTAACTTCGCCCGTTATCCCAACATTTTCCTTCACTGCTCTGCTCCTATTGTAGCGTGATGAAATGTATACTATAACCTGATCTGGAGTATGAATAATAATTGTAGCAAGTTTTGTTAACACCCGTCGTATAGTTTTTGTTTCTATAACGAATATACAGACAGACAGACAAAAATTTTACTGATTGCATTTTTTGAAACAGTATCGATTAGTAACCACCCCCTGATAGTTATTTTGAAAATATATTGTGTTTTTTAAAACATGTTAAACGTTACAAGAACTGTACTCTTTCGTCAATATATATTATTATGTTTTAAATAATATGTGTAGTATTACTTTATTAATTGTAAATTTATATAAAATTATAATAAAGTAAAATTTATTTATATAATAATAAATTTAACGCTGTTTTTATTTTGTTTCAGAGAACAATACATTTTCAATGTATTTGAAGTTATAGTAAGTACTTTGGAAACGAAACTTCAAAGAATAGAAAACTTGGATAGAGCAGTAGAACATCTAATGAGACGGGTGGAGGCTTTGGATTCGCGAGTTAATGATAACATTCATAAAACAGATGCTATAATATCCAAATTAGGCAATCTTGACTTTAAGTTATTTAGTAGAATTGGTCAAGTCGAAGAAGAAATTGTGACAGAGAATATAAACAAAGGACAAAATGATTACAGAATAAGCAATACTCAACTTCTTGATAAAAAACTAGAATCATTAGATCAAAAAGTATCTGACATTGACTCTAAGCTAGTAGGGCTAAAAACACAAATTGATAATAATTTTTTACCAGTTGACGACATTAACGCTGAAGCGAGTGAAAAGAAGCCTGTCAACCTCAATGTTATCGAAATAGCTAAGGGCCTAAATACAGAAGTCATAAATGAAATAACAAAAGAAGTAGACCAGTTAAGAACATCGATGACGACGGTCGATAGAAAATTGCAATTCCATATCAATCTTGTTTCAGAAAATCTAGGCAAAGTTTTATATATGATGGCCGATGTTCACGCAGCAATAGTAGAACCTGAGACTGCATCATTTAATGTGAATAGCATATTTAAAAACCGCACATCAACAAGTACTCCATCGCCCGTTTTGAAAACCAATAAAATAGATACATTGGTCAACAAAATTATACCAATGATGAGTGTTTCAGAAAAAATGGATGAAGTATGGGACGTCGTCGTTGGCACTAAAAGTTCTGTAGATGATTTAGTACCCAAATCTGATGAACTACTGACTCAAACGCAAAGGCAGGAACGAGCGATTGGGCAGATTCACAATGATTTGCGCGTAAAAACAAATCTCATCATTGAAAACCTGGATATGGTGGAGAAACGATTGAAAAAACAAGAAGATGACGTAGCGACCTTGGCCCAACGGCCTGTGCCCGCAGAATTATTGCTAGACCCAACTATAGACCGCTTAGTGGAATATGCGCCAAACAGATACAGAGGGGACGAGCCTTCAACTGATCCTAGCACTAGCACAGCTGCATTCACTACGCCACCGGCTACAACAGCTAATAATAGGTAAAGCCGTTCTCTTATTAAGCAACAAGCGAATAGTTACTAACAATGTTATAGCCAATGCGAATTTGCGAAATTTAAATTAAAACTAAGATTTCTTTACTAAGGTTTCGTATATTTCATTTTACTATTATGGTGTCACGTACAGCCCGACCAGTCCCAGCAACTCAAGCACAAGCCAAGGCAGCGCGACAGCGACAGGCACTGCAGCCAGTGCTGGGCCCGCAGGCTCACGACCCGCAAGCCGCAAGGGCGGTATCATTTTCCCAAGCGTGAAAAACAAACCTATTGTGGGCAACAACACATTCGCTTCGGAAATTGTCGCCAATTATAAGGACGTTAAAGTAAGTTTTAAAATTTTAGTGTAATATTTTTAAACCTGTGTGTATTTATATTATTTATTTCATAATAGTAAAACTCAAATTATATTATTTTATAATAATTTCTGGTGAACATGTCTTAAATATAATTTATGTACAACTTTGTAATTATTTATTTACTAGAAATAGTTGTTATTATAGTTCTCTTCTTATCTTATATTTTTTACGAAAATGTTATAAGAAAATACGTATTAAAACCCATCGGTCCGACTTAATAATTTAATATAGATTGAATCCATAATCAAATGAACAATAATTTACCTACTCAGGTCCTCAGAAAAACATAAATTATCGAACGATACGAAATATTGAGCTACCTGCTGTCAAGCCAGTTACATCTGTCGCTTAAGTAACCATTAATCAGTCATAGTTTAATTTTAATATCTTTCGGACCTTTTGCAGACCACCATTGATATCAGAAAAAAATAACGATACAAACATTTAATTTACAATTGAGTTTATTTTTAATAAATAATTTTATGGCTTTAGTTTGCATAACACAAAATCGGAATATTATTATTGATAAACATCGCTTGTGGTCTATGCTTGGTAATTTATACTCGTCTAACAATAATATTAGCTAGCTTTTCTCCCCCAAATATGTATGTATACGTGGCATTAAAATGCTTCACTGCTAGCTAATGCGTGCGATGATAAACTATTTACAATAGAATTGTAGTTCCGTGTGCACGAGAAAAATACATTAATTTTATATACAAAGCGAGTTCTTTCCCTAAGGCTTTGCGACTTGCGTAAGACATATTGGTCTGCATATATGCGAAACTATTCCATATTGAATTCAATTAAATAATTATTTAATCAAATTGATTAATTACGCTTTCAGTAAATATAACTGTTTTCAGGGATACTCTTGTGTGGATCTATTAAATGCTGGTATGCGAGAGTCAGGCGTGTACTATCTGCAAATCCGCGGCACAACCTATTGGTTCCTCAAGGTTTTCTGTGAACAAGCTATAGCTGATGGTGGCTGGACGGTACGTTGTTATAATATATTAACCAGTTAAGTCTCGCCCAGCTTTTCGTAACGTACCTAACAAGTGTAGTTTAAATCGCAGCAACGAAATTGTACAATGGGTTTCAATAATTAAGTTAACGAACAAATCAAATTTTACAACTTAACTATTCTTATATTATATATTTAGTGTAGATTTTGATTATGCTATTAGGTAATTCACCGTCGAGACGATTTCGGTACACCAGCAGAGAACTTCAACCGAGATTGGAGTGACTATAAGAATGGCTTTGGTGACCCAAACAAGGAGTTTTGGCTTGGAAACGAAAATATATATATGCTTACTAATAATGATGATTATATGCTTCGTGTTGAGCTGGAAGATTTTGATGGTAATAAAAGGTTAGTAATTAACTGAAATCAATTTTTTTGATATGACTTAGTCTCATACCTAGGTCCAGTTCACAATTTAAATAATTTATTAACTACTAACGGTTTTTCAGTTTGAAAAACTGTAAATTACTTGCATACATTTTGGAATAAATTAGAATATTCGAACAGAGATTCGATCGATATTAATTGTTTTGTTTTTAGATACGCACAGTATTCGCACTTTAAGATATATTCTGAAGCGGAATACTACAAGTTAGAAATAGATGGCTATGAAGGCAACGCAGGAGACTCACTCAATGACCCTTGGTACGGATCTAACAATAGCCCGTTCTCAACTTACAACAGGTAAGATATCATCAAAAAGGTTTATCCAGCACTCGTTTGAAATTCTTCTATATACGTTACTTTTAGTAACAAATCTTTTTTCGATGCCAATATTATCTGATCTCTTACAATGAAGCATTATATTGTTACATTTTAAATGCAAGATAAGCTGCGAATATTAAATTATTATTTTTATAATTATTACCTAATCACCTTATTTACCTATTCAGGGATAATGATAGATCATCACTGAACTGTGCATCAATGCTGAAAGGTGGCTGGTGGTGGAAATCTTGTGGTCGCGGATTGAATGGATTGTATCTCCATGACCCGCAAGATCTAACCGCAAGACAAGGTACGCCCAAAAGGCTATGACAGAGTAAAGTATTTTGTTAAATTTATTACATAATTCTTCCTTCCTCGACAGATTCAACTTTATTAATTCAAAACAATAAAATTAAGTAAGTAGTCGTCAATTAAAAGTAATCGAGTGAGGAACAAAACAAGTATTCTTTACATTACATAATGTGTATTTTGCGAATTAAAATACAATTACAATAGACGATTATTATATTAAACATATAACATGTTTATCTTAAACATTAGGTACTCAAAGAAATTATAACCGAATTTCTTTGATATTGGAAGTTTTATCATATTCATTTCAGGTATTGTTTGGTTCCGTTGGAGAGGATGGGACTACACACTTAAGAGAGCTTCTATGATGATCAAACCTAAAGGCATACAACCGACGACGTAAACTCTACAGTTTTGAAGAACAATGCACATATACTCAATTCAGCCTCTGTTATGTCCCTATGTGGATACGAATATATTTAATATTTTTTGCACTCTGTACTTTGTTAGTTATACCTATTCATTTTCATCGTTGCTATTCAATAACATTATGTAGTTTTTACTTATTGATACAATAACTGTTCGCTGACTAAGTAGGCACAATAATTTAAAAATATATAAAATAATTTATATTATGTTATAGTTTAGCAGAGTTTTAAATATTTTTCTTTGTAAAATTATTTAATTAATTTTTTTTCAAATATATTTTACAATTTATATGAAATCTTCTAAAACTCGACGAGTTGCGATGAAGTAACGTATCTTCTAGGTATACGGAAATACTAGGTATACGGTATACCTCATATAGGTAAGTAATTTTTACAAACGTGTCGAAGTATTCGTTACCAATCTCCTCAGAAATAACTCAAATTATTCATCCAGTCCATATGAGGTAGGAAGTAGGACTTAGGTTTTTATACACCTGAATGTTAAGCGACACAAAATTTTATTATTCGGTATTAAAAATACATACAATAAGGACAATGGGCATTATTGTATGGGTTGCATCCCAAGCCTTGTAACATGTTGCGACTAGATTAAACATGTTCACTTAAGTTTTATTTTTATAAATAATTCAAGTTTTTACTATAATTGTGTGCAGGTCAAAAGTTCTGGGGTGTAAGTGTAATTTTTTTTAATTGGTTTAGTCCTATAGTTATTAAAAAACTAATTAAGTTATATTTAACATTTTTATGAAATTAATAATACCACTATAACAGTTTCCCTGCACGAGATACGGAGTTATGCCGATAAAAAAAACATAACACTCGTTGAGATCTTTCAAATGATGTACGTAGAAAAATGTTACAACACTTGGGACGAAACCGGCCATTGTCGTTTCACCTTTCTGCCACAATCCCTTATTTTGTAATAGCTAATGCACTTTATATACATTTTAGTTATTTTTTCTAAATGCGTCTAATTTATTTCAAAAAACTAGTTTTGCCTTAACACTTTCAAGATGGTAGCAGAGCCATTCAAATCGGTTTAGAATAATTTTCACCATCACGCAACAATCTTTTTTGAATTTGGTAAGTAGGACACCGCTAGAATTTGTAATAGATCCACATAGTAAGCTAGGACATAGCAGATAGCTGATGCTCAATTGATTTTATAATAAAAGTTATTATAATAACTCGCTATGTAAATATTTTTTTTGACTCATCGTCCAAAAACTACATAACTACGTCTTCACATCGATTACTTTCTTGTAAATAACAGATACAGAATGGGGTACTGTGCCACGAATTTTCCGTTCATTAATTTATTATTCATAAATTGATACATATAAATTTCGTAAATTAGTTACTTTAGTTGTAAGAGATAATTGTTTTAAGATGTACATAATTGTAAATTTATTATACTTATAATTAAATTAAAATATTATCTGGAACTTCTCTTGCATTATGATTTCATAAATGAGTAAAAAACAATAATCAGATTTATTTCTTAGTAAATGATTTATTACATATATAACACATAATCAGTTTTAAATAAAAGGTTTTGCTGGTATTTTTCTAGTTTTTGATCAATCCGCCTATCACAAGGACGCCTGTGCGAGCGCGTGTATAATTTCAAAGAATTATTTATCCATTGATACGATACAATAACTCGACAAGAGTATTGACACAGAAATATCGACATTGTCTTCTAACATGTTTTCAGTGACTTTGAAGAACATTCAAATCTTTAAGCACTAGTCGATCTATAATATTTATTTTAACGTTGATCATTTAAAATCTTCCATTTGTGATCTTACATTGGATAATTCACAAATACTGTTCAATGTATCTAAGATTATATTCATAAGGGTATAGAAACTGTCGAGTTTAGTAAAAAAAGGTTTATTGAGAATATTTTATTTTCTGGCATAAAGCGACATATTTACATAAGCTATGCATTTAAACAGGGTAAAGCATTAAGATTAATTGAATGACAACCGTATTGTAATTATATTTTATATTTAATATTATTATTATTATAATATGAAATGGATTGGCATCATTCCAGATTTACCCCGACTTTCTCCTTTTACCGACCCGCCATTCCCCAATTTACTTTCCCGCCTTTAACGCGACCGAGAAACTATTTTGTATATTAAACATTTATATTTTAACAGTGACTGTAATGTGTTCAATTAATTTGTGACTAATTAATTGTTTCAATATTTCATCAAAAGTCAAAATATTTTTAAAATATCACTAAATTATATAGATAACTATTTTTTAATTGTATTATGCACTACATACAAAGATTTTACCACTTTCTAACATGTAAGTATAATATGTAGTAATAATTTCTAATAACATTTTCATCTCAACTCTTTAAAAATCAAATAGTTTTGTGACTAACTTGCCACGGTTCTTAATCATTAAAACAAACTAACAACTTAGAGAAAGAATAATAATAATAAAAAAAGATTAATCATAATAATAGAAAAACATGACAAATTAAGCCAAAACACCCACGACTTTTAATCATCTGGATCCTTGTTATTCTCGGCCTTGTCTGGTAAATTGAAAAATTTGCTAACATCAAACTCCTCGCCCCCAAGGAGGTCGTCGCGCGGGATCTCATCCACCTCGAGGAAATTGTCATCAACCATGTTCTGGACGTCGAACATGTTATTGAGATCGAAAGTGGGCGCTAAGATGACGTCTTTAAATATTTCGTCGGGCTCCATTTGCTCATCATGTTGAGGCGGCGAACAGGTGGTGGCTTCTTCTGGCTGCGGCCGAGGAGTGATCGCTTGAGGTTCAGTAAAAATGGCATCGAGATCTGCGAGGGTGTACATGTTCTCAGAGTCGGGCAGGACACGCGAGGGACTCGACTGAGCCGAGGAGCGAGCCGGGCGCCCGCGGGCGGGTCCCACACCCGCCCTCTTCTCATGTTATACTCCCTCAGGTCCCGGCTTGGGCGTGCCTTGATTAAATTTCTCCATCATCGGCACCAACTGCTTCTTTTCCGCCAATATCATCAACAATGCTATTATAAACGGGATATAGTTGTGTCTGCGACGTATCATCTCCGTCTTATAGTTTTCCATTTTTATATCCTCATACTCAATTAACATCTGCAGTCTTCGAATTTCATTATCCATATCCTCGAAATCCATGTCAATCATGTTTTGTTCATTTACTAATTGTTCCATTTGACGTTCGTAAACCATTTTACGATTAGATACTAACGCCAGTAGATTGAAATGAATTTCTCCTTCCGTATAACTAAAAAAAATACAGGCAATGGATCATTAATAAAAATAAAAGGAATTTTCGTTTAATAATTGTAGCTATGTAAATAGACATCGTCGTGAGGATATGCTCATGGCAAGAGAGTTAATCTCAATTGTTTCTGGACAAGATTGGCATTTTTTCAATATTGAATCCATAATAAAGACAACTAACGTATTAATTCTCTTCATAATAATGGGGCGTATGACATCAAGCCAATCTTGAAGAAAGCCTATACGTCCGTGGTCAATCGGTCCGTCATGCAATCCATCCAATTCGTATAAACGATTATCTATTGGTATATATGCAATGAAATGATAAGTGTCTTCCTCCTGAAAATAAAGTGAACAAAAAACAAAATAATAATATAATATATTACTTATCTTAGATTAAATTTAATTCCCAAATAAATAATTAATGCAGGTTCTAGGTCTATTATGATCAAATAATATCTTCAACAACCCTTTAAGTTTAAATATTTGTAATGATAACTAACCTTTTTCTTGGCAATTTTACTATCAAAATCAAAGAATGGTGGTTGAGCCATGGAATTATGGGCCCCACGAATTGTTTGAGAATTACTGAGAGCAAGTCCACGCATCCATGGATCAAATGACATACTAAACTCTTTCAATGTTGATAATTCTTGTCCTAATTGGATATCAGGATGGTTGCAATTTAATAATATACTAATAACAGCTTGTGTGGCACATGCATTATTGATAACCTAAAAATGTTAAAAACAATTTATAAACTGGTAATATGAACTACATACTTTATTGAAATCTTTAGTAATTCATTTATCATATTATGAAAATACATATGTTCAAGTAGGTAGTAGGTTTTTGCAACAAAAACAACCAAGTATTAGTAGGAATAAAGTACCTGTTTAGCAAAGTAAATTTTATTAAGGCGAGCATCAGTTACTATAGGACTAGTTGGTTCTTCCTGTTGAACATACTTAAAAAGGAAGATCAATCCATGAACAGGCCTAAAATATAGAATGTGTAAAAAAATTAATGTGTAACAACTCATACAAAAATAATATGGTAATTAAATCCTGTTCTTGAAGAAACAAACATTACAGGAGTTTTAGGTACCTCAAATTTTCAAATATTCCTTGATCAATGGACCAAAGCTCTTCTACTTGTGCGCCCTTTACACCTGAAATATTATTAACCTAATTTAGTTATCAAAAACTAATATTATTTACATTAAAGGACATCTATTTCTTACTATTTTATAAATATATGCAATTACATTTTCGAAACAATGTAATCCTTACGTGGAATAAGCTAACTGTCCAAAGGGGAGGCCCATGTCCAGCAGTGGACGTCCTGCGGCTGAGATGATGATAAGCTAACTTACCAAATTTTTTTATAAGCTCTGTAAAAACACCAGGATCACTTTCGATCGGCCACCAGTCACCCGCTGAAGTCATAATGAAATCTGCAAAAGCAAAAACATAATGTTGTATTAAATATAATTTTCCCGTGAAATAACCATTAAACTGCTGATGCAAAAAAAGACATCGTATTAAGACATTATTTATCACAATCAAAAACAGTGCCAAATGTTTATTTCATGTAAAATATTGTTTGAAGTATTGAATAATCACGAATTGTATTATCGAGACGCTACAACGGCGTCTGCCATTGTATTGTATTATCGAGACGCTACGCTATAATTAAATTAATTACAAAGGTATTGTAAACTTACGGTATTGAATATTCAATGATAGATGAATGTTTTTAATAAGATTAAAGTGAAATTAAAGATAATTTACCTTTTCGACAACCGTTACACAGCATCCAATTTTACCAATATGTTGGGCGTAGGCAGCACGCAGTGTTGCCAACCTCATCAATTAGCCTGCCAACCGTTGTCACAAAATGGCGTTAACTTCACGTTCTACAAAAAATATGTAATTAAACGAAGATGATCTAGGCATTTTGATTAATGAAGTAGAAAAAATCTTTGATTTAATTTCATCATTTTATGCTATTATAATGATTAATCATTTTATTATTCATATTTTGTCATATTGCCAAAGTACAGCTCCTTGCAATAAGATATAATATTAGTCAACGTAATATGTGATTGCATTGCAACAAGGCTCAAAATATATTTATCTTACGTTTCTTGCCTTTTACAATTTACATTCCATACGAATCATGGTGTTTAATTTTCCACGTATTAGTCAATGACACCATAGTGGTAAACCCAATAATCTTTACCTCTCTTTTATTTCAGTTTCTAATGACAAGTGCGCAAACAACTGAACCCAGATCAATTTTAACAATAATAAAAAAGTGTATCACAGCCGCTGTATTCTTTTTGAAATGGCTAACTCGCTGTTGGCCTTACGGCAAGGTATTTGGTTTTGGCTGCGACCAGCCTAAAGCGGACTTTTTTTTTATTATACCTATTCTACAGTTTTAACCTCTGACATTATCAGAGCCTGTTTTCGTAATTTTCCATTCTTTATTAAATATAGGATTATTACTAATTTATGCCTTGTTCCTGGCGATTGCCTTTTCCGCTATCTCCACGCAGTAGCTCAGGAATACTTTTTGTGTTGCATTAGTGCCGCTAAATTGTTCTGGTCCACTTTTGTTTTTAGTTTATTCTCAGTCAGTAGGTGGGTCACTGTTTCCTGAGCCCCGGAATCGCAGGGGCATGAGGGGCTGACCTTTAATTTAAAGCGATTTAAATACTCTGAGAATCCTCCATGTCCCGTGAGCACCTGCGTCAGTGTCGGCCCAATT
>JAAAKR030231146.1:0-10705 GCA_010014985.3 Delias pasithoe
ATTTAATTATCCTTATCACACGGATATCGAATTACGGAACCCTTCGGTCGCTCTGACAGTTTGTATTTGGTATGAACACGCGGGAAGAGGTAGCGATACAACATAATTCAATTGATCTATCAATAAACATATCATTATGTAATAATAATTGCTTTACATCTAATTAATATGGAATTAAATTTTTAAATCGTATTTATATCAACGAGACAACTTTTTTGTGTCCTTTTTACCGGAGTACTGTGTAAATTTTTTTTAAATAAATGTTTTCTTGGCTACGAGGCCTTTAAACATAGAAATACCAAAGATTTAAATGTTGTCACAGACTATAGACATCAACAAGGCTTGTCATATAAAGTCACAAAAAAGGTTTGGAAGTTTTAAAATGAACGTATTTGATTACCAATTTATAATTATATAGTATAAAATGAAAATATCGATTACCCGAACATCGCTTATACAAGTCGCAACCTCAGAGATCTGTGAAGTTATCTATATTTGAGGAGAGCGTGTGTTTGTGCCCTTATTTCTTTTAAGAAGTGGATATTCGGCGTTTCTGTTGTATATTGAATGTAGAAATCAATATTGTTTGTTGTTTTATGTTTTCTTTTTACCTTTGTTATATTTTTACTCTATTTATATACAAACCTTTATAAGAAAAGTAGGTCTTAGATTGTTTTATTATTCTCTTTACATGAAAAATATATTTGAATGAAAGAGCCAAAACATTTAATAACCTAATTTATATAGGAATAGCTCATATATTAATAAAATGCCCTGTTTCCATATAAAGTCGCAGAATGTAGCTTCTATAGTATAAAGTTGTCATTGATATGATTTTGATGAGAGATATTTATTTTGCTTACTCGCTTAACAAATATACATGATTTATTTGTAAAGTTGGTTCGAAGTAAACATAGCCAGCTATAAATCATTTGAATTTCCACGTACGCAATTGTAAACAAAGTTTGGTTACAAATTTATCACAAATCCCTGTTAATACTAAAAATAGTATGTTCATCGTGGTTTGAAAATCGTATGTTGTACGAGTTTTATATATATTGGTGCAATTGAAAATTAAATGTTTTAAATAAGTAGGTATAATTTATAAATCATCATATAATGAAAAATTTTCTCACAGTACAATTGTAAGCAAAATACTTCGGGTATCTCATAAAATTTATAATAAAACAACTCCAGTGTGCCCTAGGTAAAAATGTTTTATTGTTATTGCGCTTATTTTATTTAATACGAAACATTCATTCTATTATTTCACATTACTCACAGTCTCAATGGAATAACTGACAATTAACTATTATATAAAAACTAATCCTTCATGAATTTGAATTTGAAAACATTTAAATCTAGTAGAAGATATATGTTATATGTGTGTTTTTAGTAGGTGTTTTTATTTTAAAATTAGCCGCCCTTAGCTCTGTCACTGCCTATAAACAAAGAGTTTGCGGAAGAACTACCAATTAATTCGTTTATTATCAATAGAAGGTGTAAATGATTTTCGTAACATTTCATAAGATGTATTATTATTTTCTATATCTAAATAATTCATATATTTATTAATGACAATGAATCGCTTTTATTAATACCTATCAGTGTATCTGTCCGAAAGATAGAAACGGTGGTACGAGTGACAGTAATAAGTACCTACGCTATGTAATTAAAATTAAGTCGAAAGCCGGTATAGCACACGCGGCCTGCAAGAGCTAGAAGTAGCCATTTAAATTAACAATTTTATTATAAAAATAATATACGCTAGTCCATATTTGTGCTTGGTTTGTTAATAAAAATTGATATTATTCTAATGTGTTAACAGACTTACTCTGAAGTGTTTTATGGAAAATACTGCAAGAACAACGATTTAGAGTTAAGAGTTTAGAGCCGCGGTTAGGCGGTTGCATGCCCACACAGTGCTTAAAATGAACCAATTTTACAGATATTAATTATGGGATGTAATTTTCCAATAAGTGCCAAAATCATTGTTAATAATATGTTATAAAATAAATATTTATAACACTCTGAAGTAGTCTATTATTTTAAAATGTTAACTTATATTCACAATTATAAGTTTTTAATCTGTTCCACCCTTCATTAAATGAACTAACTCCAATTTACTACAGTTAATAAAACCTTCGACAGTCATCACTTAAGCCTTAATTAAACAGCCGATTTAATGACCGGAATGTATCCACGAAGCCACCGGGAGTAAACAATTTATTTATTAATTAAATCAATTGCTCGACATAATTTAGGAATATAGAAGAAAGTATCTCAACACCTGTAATATAACAAGTGTGGGTGTAGATTAATTTATAAAAACTATATATAAGTATATACAGTTTTACTTTTATAAACCATTAATATTTTATTCTATATCCATAAATTGTCTATCTATTTATTATAAGTCGAATTCAAGTAAAGAAAACGTAAGTAACATCTGTTACCTCAATTAAATGCAAACATTTTAAGTATCCGCGTTTACTTATTATTAAGCCAATAAAAATAAAAAGGGTCATCAGTGTGTGATGGCTCTTACTATCGAATTTTTTGCTTGTTAAAATACCGGTGAACGAGATCAATGAATGAACATGTTGTACGAGACATCTGTGTCGTTGAACGATATGTGTCGTTCACCTGAAGAATGGACGTTATTAAGTGTGAATGAGGCATTTGATTGGAAAACTTGAATAGCCATGCAAGGAGTGAAATGCGACAATTCTATGATTTATCTATAAATTCGGATTTTAAACAGTTTTCACAATGGTTATGTATTGCTTATAATAGGAAATATCTCTTTTCAGAAAGCAATAAATATCAGTCAATAAAATATCGATGTAGGTTAGAAGATCAAGACATTTCTTATTTAAAGATAATTATGCTAGGATTTGAGTAATATAAGAATTGTCTTATTAAAAAATGATAGGAATAGTTTATGTGAATATCATTTCTAAAATAGATCACTCATTTTACATGTATACGGTATTGAAATAAAGATAAAATTAATTTGATACAATTAACAACAGTGCCAAAGGGCCGATTGTGGTGTGCTTATCCAACAGCGCCATGATACAAACAAATAACAATAAAAACCGTATTATCAATTATAGTTCAAAAAATAACAAAGCCAAAATAGTTTAGGTCTTACGGTTTCTATTACATAAATAAAAACCTTTTTAAAGCTTGATAAAAGTTTCTGGGCCTATATTATGAAACCGTTTTGCCATTTATTCATGACTAGAATTCTTTCCCTAAAAGTTTTGCTTAGAGAATGTGTGTCGTAAGTGAATGTCGTATAAAACTAGGACTGTTCACTTTGTCGGTTTACTGCGGAACTTAGCACATAGGAACACTCCTGACATGGGATTACACTTGTGGACAGATAAACATACCTCAATATTTACTTATATTTAATTTGATTTGCATTTGTAATTACATCAACAGAAGAAATAAATCAAAAACTAAAATACTTATAAATAATCATAATTATAATAGGTAGACAAATTCGAACGATAAGTTGTTTTCTTTGCTTAATATTAATATATTAAAAATGATTTGAATTGATTTATAAAATTGTTTTTAGGGTAGCCAACGCTGTATTGCAATGGCGGCAAAATTCAAATTTTGCTGTTATTTTGGGACATCTCTATTTTGAAACTCATAAAACGCAACGTATATATATTGTTGTCGCTATTAAAATACAATTTCATTTCATCAGAATTATAATTTATAACGGAAAATAAGAATAAAAATAATATTTATAATCAATAAAAACCTAAAGATTCTCTGTATTTCTATAATTTTTAATTTTATTACATTTCTTCTTACTGACGTCATATTAATAAATAATTCAAATACGATTTACTTTGTACGTTGGAATGATAGAGTTTATTGAGTTGTCGGGCCAGACAGCGCGCCCCAACACGATTACCTGTAGTTAAGTTACCTCAACCCTACTGCATACAGCATAATATTGTAGCTATTTCATAAATTTATTCATTAAATTAATATGTTATATATTATAAATACTAAGTATCATCTGCTATTAAAAATATTTAGGATTTCAAGAGTCTCCAATTCGTTTGAAGGTCAGTGGATTCGCTGATATAATGGGGTTCACCTTGATATACGAAAATATTCTAATTATCAATTTAAAACACTAATATAAACAAAAGTTAGAATTGTTGAAAATCCATAGTGTTATCTACAGGACTATTTATGTATTATAAAAAATTATATAAATTAAATAACTCTTATTATTAACAAAAAAATAATATATAAATTAAATAACTCTTATTATTAACATAAAAAATAAGGAAGGTTATGAAAGAATCTTAGGCTGCCGCTTCTTACCAGAGATATCACATAATTTTTTATCATTCAGTTGCTATAATTAGGTCGTTAGATTTGATTACATTTTTAAGAACTGAAAATTAATATGTGGTTGATTTGACTCACAGAATAAATACTTTAAAAACTAATTTTACAAAATATTTTCTGGTATTACATAGAATGTACCTAAATATGTTACAAAAACTGTTGTGTCTATTGTTATTTTACTATGAATATCAAATATTACAATTTTTAAATATTATTTAGTATTCTACAATACTGACTAGTATAATGAAACAATCATTTATCATATAGACTTAACATGAAACGCCATTTTCAAAGTTTTCGTAATACTTCCAACAATGTATTCATCAATTTAATCTGTTAATTATTAAATGAGTATAATTCTGTTCAATATTTTGTGCCAAATAGTGTAGACGGAAAGGATAAAAGTCGTAACAAAGAGTATGTCTCCGTCGAGGTTGTGTTATTTTATTTGATTTTCTAGAGTTACTTTTTGCCAATAATACCTTCTCTCCTGAAAGTATTCGGGACTTTCCTGCTTCGTTAACAACTGACTAAAAGATTACTCTTTTATTATTTTTCCAGTATTATATATTACTTAACAACAACAATCTGTTTTTAACTGACCTTAAAAATCGAAAAGAATTATCCTTTCTAATTTTTTACAATACATATAATGGGTTAATTTCGTAAAATAAAAAACAAAATGCTCTAAAAAAGCGGAGAAATAACATTTGATATCTTTATTTTACTATTTTAATGTTCTATTTCAAAGATATTATAGCATGACTATATAGATATTACATCGAATATAATAAAAAATAATGGCAAATTACTAAACCACAGAACACATAACACGACACAGAACAAGAAAACCAACAAAACTTATTAAATAAAGTTTATTAACTTTATTTACATACATTTATAAATTAATGTTTATTAAACCGAAAACATATGTTTGTGTCTATATCGCTTTAAAATATACACCGCTGTACAGATTTTGATAGAATTTTGTAGATATAGATCCCCTTTATAGCAAAGAAAAACCCACCAACCCACGTAAATCCTAGTTATATTCTGTTTCAAAAATAATATTTTACATAATATTACCAGAGAAATAAGGCTAAAAGCTCCTCGTTATTTTTCTCAATATTAAAAATAGCTAAAACCTTTAGAACAAATAAATTGATGACCCTGGAGTAAACTTGTCATAATATATTCTTCCCAGCTGTAATACAAAGCGAGTGCAAATCTCTGTTTCAATTTTAGGGATAAATGCGGGTAAAATCCGATAGCTTTAACTTATTTGAACTCACAAAAGAAGTAATAAATAAGCGAACCTCTTAAAAGGGCATCCATGTATGCATAAATATGTCAGTTTTGTACAATAATTTAGCTTGTATCTTTGACTTTTGAACTTCTTTTTTGCTTTGTGTTGATAAAGAGCTACTTTTTAAAAATTTTGTCGTATCAAAAACGGTCCAATTATTGCATACACTCGTTGGGTCTAATATATACTATTACTATATAATATATAAATAAGTTATATATTAAATAATAATAGCCTTTATTGCCTTTTCTTTTGTCGACAAAGGCCTCCTCCAGAGATCGCACGTGCTCGACGTGCTTCCTGTCTCTTTCTAAAAGTCTCAATACTGGGCCAGTATTGAGTGGCTGTGTGTGCATTTTTAATCTATCACTTCTTTTTGTACACAAAATTCTCCTTTCCATTGAATTTTGGCAGACTTTTAATTTATTCTCTTGTAGCTCTATTAACGCCCATTTATTGCTATATATTCCATATTTGATAAAGTAATTTATTTATATAGACTAATATGTATTTGTAACCAACTCGAATTCAAATAGTCAATTTTCTTAACCCACAAAATGTTTGTTGACCTTACACCAAGGAGATTGACAGGTCCTAACTATCCTCGATAAAATCAGGAAAGACATTGTCGCGATAAACCACTAGAGACAATAAGTCACTCGGAACCAAAAAGTTTTTATTGTAGCCGCAGGGATTCGAGAGCGGAAGTTAGCGGAATTTCCGGGAAATTACGTAACTAGTTACATTATTACGAAGTCATTTAAAAGTTTCATCTATAAATAACAAATTTCAGCTTGCATTTGTTCGTGTTACGTTTCGTATCAGTTGTGAGACGCGTTCTGCGAATTGGGACCGAAACGGGGAAAATCGAGGCGAATTCAACAAAATCGAGGAAATGACGCGCCTAAAAAATCTAAATTGTTTTATTTGAAACTTTTGAAACACAGCTTTGTTCTCTATGAGGAAATTAGAACTGGAAATCTTTTGTTACACATATTTTTAATTCTAATAAATATTTGCAGTGGGTATTTACTTATTGTATAGGTGAATGTATTAACATATATATGGAAGTTTTTTTATTTTAAAGCGGACAAAAGTAGAGAATAAGGATAGCGGGCTGCGTGTTGACTAACACATCCTAATTCAAGTATTGGTTATGTTGCCGGTTTTTTATGCCGCTTAAGCAGCATGCCAAAACTTTTTGGGTCTCCAGCATCCGAACTCAGCGAATCACATTACAGTTTCATGCCGAATTTCACGGCCGTCCGGCGTAAAAAGCCGGCTACACAATCTTATTACGAATTGTTTCGGTTGTTACGGATTGTAGGTTGTCCATGTGCGGTGGTAATCTCTTACATAAAAGAGACCCATTTGCTCTGTTGTCTGCAACCGATAAAAAGGGACTAAAGTAATTTATATTCATTTTCATCATAGTGCGTTAGGGTTGTTCTCCCACGGTGAATACATTGGTTATCGCCTGGCCATTGTGAAACCCTATCGAGAACCAAATACAATCTATAAATTAATTAAAAATTCTATCCAGACCGAGGAGACCGCTAATTAGTCGTTTTAATTTAAAGATACAAGCTGATCGTCACATGACTGTATATTATAAGATATGTTTGCGGCGGCGTTGATAAAAAATAATAATACTTTTTTACGTTTCAGGTTTTTATACAATAGAATAAATTTGTCCGTTATTCAACAACTATTCATAATAAATTCATAGTAAACATAGACTTGTCTGTCAAGCAAAATGTCAGGCTATTAATTTACTTATTTGCATAACGTTTTATGACATGAATGGCATTTGATTTTTTATTCGTCCTTAAATACATGCTTAATAAGTGACATTAAATAATATTTTTTATTAGATACGTTTTATAGGAGCGATATGATTAACTATTTTGAAACTTATTAATCATTGACGGATTTTAGGTGATATTCGACTATATTTGACGTGTTCCAATGTAAGTGTATATATTCATATAGAATTCTTTCTTTTAAAATTAATTTTCAAACAGGAGTTAACAAATATTAGAATAATTCAAACGTGAAATTTATGAAGCAGATAAGGGGGCAGATAGTTTCTCTGATGGTAAGACATCACCACAACCCTTTGTTTGGTTTTGTGGCATGCCGGCTTGTTATGCCGCTTAAGTGATAGCCTTACTCAACGAAATACAACGCAAGTAGGTACTATTTTACCCTTTCTTATGGAAATGGTGACAAAAAATCAGTTGGCTCACCTAGGATAAATGGTTAAGGGATGGATACGCTCGTTTTGGAAGGTTCTTGATGAGCCAACTTTCGGCTCTCTAGGGTAAGACAATAATAATTCAATTTAAATCATAAATTCTATTTAATCCAGAATCGTAGCCTTACTAACACAATGTGACTGAGTTGAATAATATTTTCATTCTCAATTCTCTAATTTCAAACCTCTCTATGAATTTTCGACGCCGTTTTCATACACGTAGCGTTCATTTGGATGTAATGAATTTAAAATTGCTGAAACATGTTATTATATTTTTACAAAACTTTACTTTTTAATTAAAATTTTAATATTAGAGTTGGCCATTTATCTATCTAAAAGGAGAATTTTAAAGTGCCATCGTTAACCTATAATATACTATTTCATTATTAAAACTAAACGATAATTGTACAACTTTTTAAGAGAATCGCGCCAACGGCTGAAGGTCAAACTTGCCACAGTTATGTTGCCTTAATCTACTTAGTTTCGTTTAAAATACGTTAAGTTATTTAAAATATACCTCATTTATACAATATTACTTTAAATTAACTAAATCATATGTGTACTACGACCACTGTGCGATATAATGTACTATTTTATATTAACGCTTGTTTGATTGATTGTCCCTAAAAGTACCTTCTAAAACCTATTAAAATTGGCGTCATCTGTCCGTTCAGTTTTAATAAGTGTGGGGACGTCACAAAATGAAAAATCGATTCAATTTAGCTTCAGCCGCTTTCATTTTGAATTGCCTCTAAAAAGGAATTTTTCTTGGCAGAATATTGTTTGCTAATACTTACTTTTCAAATTGTTATCATTGTTGCCTATGCCTCGACTTGTTATACAGTTATTAATGTTTCACAAATGGGAATACAGAAAAATACGCTTCTCCAATGCCCAAACGTGCATTAAAATCAAATTGTAATTATATTGAACAGCTCATGTAAACGGTTGTCATTACCCACACGGGTAAGACTAGTATCCCATGCACTACATATATTTTATATCCACTTTCTACTAATACATACCATTTTTGGCTTCTAATAGATGCTACTAAAAGTATATAACGCCTTAGAGTTTATACATTTATTTACATTAACTTTGGAACAAAACTCGTAACATTCACTGAGTTAAATAAATATGACGCTATTATTTTGGCGGAATGTGGCTTGCGTATTTATTAAGTTTAATTTCAATAGAAAAAATGACATACATACCAAATCATTCATATTACCAATGTTTACTGGAAAAAGAGTATTTATAAAACAACTATACATAGATTTCGTAACTTTTTTTAAAGAAATGTAGAAGGAGAAAGTGCACTTTTTTTAACCCACTGTTTGCCAGAGTGACTTTTACAAAGTATTTATATTTTTTTACCGCAACTAGCGCAAGGGCATCTTCTGTGAGACAATTGGGTAACTAAGCGTAATTATTTCAGTATCAAAATTATTGTGACTAAAATATTAACATCACAATTAAAATAATAAACTTAACTGACTTGAAAAGTCCTTAAATTAAAAAGGCTGTGAAATACGCAAAACGACAAAACTTAGTAGTAAGTTAAATAATTATATTTTTGTTTATTCGTTTTTAAACTAAACAGGATATGGCGCTGTTACAAAATTACTCCTTTTTATGAAAACAGAGGCAAACGAGTAGATAAGCTGTATTCCGCACAACCACAGCACTTACGGAGCTGAGGATGCGTGGCCGGCCTTTTAAGGATAGGTACTTCAATTTTTTTGAATTCCCAAGTCGTTGGAAAAAAACTCCTAATGGAACACAATATTATATATTTCTTTATATTAAATAGGTTTATATTTAAAAAAAATATAACTCTTAAAAATACATGCCTTACACTGACGAAGTTACGACTAAAATACTTATTTTATTCGAATATCTTCGAAGCGTTTACACGTGAAGCTGTAATAATTCAGCTCAACACTCTAATATATGAGGACAATAGAGTTTAAACGGCTTTGCACTGAGTTGGTGACGGCATACAGAATATTGAACTAGTGTGAATTTGAAATGCGATATGCTACAGTTACAAAATATTTAAACTATCATTTGCTTAATTCACTATTTTATTAAGCTGATTTATTTTATTATGTACAAGAGTATAAAATTGTTTTACTGTCCATTTTTATGGGAAATTGCCTAAGAGTATTTATTATCTCATTTACGTAACTTGTTTTTGTATCAATTTCTACCCTTTTAACTACTAAATTACTATAATATACTAATATTATGCGATAAAAAAATTAATTAATTTTTTACCAAATAAATTTGATTATTTGCTAGACTGTAAAATAATTATATTTCAAGGATCAGATGGCGGCATTAATAATTGACTCTTTTATACGACCTTAGTTATAATTTATGAGGATTTCCATTTATGCAATTTATTAGTAATGAAAATATTTTATGCCAGTTCAATGCTGTACCACGGTACCGTTTCCACGTATACTTTATTTTTTGATCATTTCAGGCCAGATTTTTATTTGTAATTTTCATTTTTTCTAAAATTGTAAATTTTAGTATAGTATTTGAACGATAAGTGTAGAACTTAGATATTGGGCGATTGGAATGCTTTTTGCAATTACGATGACGCACTAATAGAGACGGCACCCGATTCGATACCTTGGGCTCACCCGCTTGGTTTCGCTGAGTAAGTGCCTACTATTTCATAAAAAAAACAATATCAAATTTTACATGTAATTGTAGAATTACGTGCAAACGTGAAAATTATT
>JAAAKR030231565.1:0-10697 GCA_010014985.3 Delias pasithoe
CACCTCTAGAACTTGCTGGGCCGCGTGTGCGTTACCGGGAATTTAAATTCAATCCAAAGTAAACTGAATTAATTTGAATGTTATATAAGACATGACCAATTATCTTATTCTAATCGCTATCGCCAAGGGGCGTTAATGAATGACCTTTTTGTTGCATTTTTTTTTTCGAAATTGATCTCTTCAAGTTGGATTTAGATTAAAATATAAAAAAAAATATGTATTAACTCAAGAATATATAAAATCTCCTTCAAATATGTAAGACCTTAAAGTAGTTATATATAATACTAGTAGAAACGTCTGACTTACGTAACATATTTTATTACTTTTTGACCTATCTACACAATATCATTACTAATCATATCCTGTGTCATTCTGATGTATGAGTTATATTATTACAAAGATTCATTATGATTCGTTCAGTCGTTTTTTTGAAAAAGAATAATAGACATCAATCCATCCAAACTTAAAAAACTTTCGCGTTTATCATATGAATGTACCTTTAGCGAGCTGCGTGTGTCAGAGCGGGAGGCACGGAATGTCTCCTGCAGCTCTGGTAAGAGATCCCGAGACTTTTTCATGCTCTTGGAAGCAACAACCGAAGAATCTAGAAATATTTCAGTTCATCGGTAATTTTCACTACATGTTGTGTATTTATTATACTTCCGCTGTTTTCCAATAGATGGCTATAGTGCTAAGTGGTAGTTAAAATAAATAAATCGTAACTGTCATACTATATGCTTAGTTTATAGCTAAGTAATTTTAGCTTAATACATTGAACTACAGATATAAAACCAGTTTTTTTTTACAATAAAGCCTCGAATTTCGGATAGAACGGCGGAAACAAACTTGTACGCCTAATATTTTATAATACCTATTTGTTATCAAGAATGAATTGCGTCCTCGCGATCATAAAAAATGTGTAATCATTTGGCCACGCATCAGTATGAAGAGTTTATTTTTGTTTTCATAGGTCGTTCTTTAGAAAGTCATAATGTATTGTCAAGTGAAGTTAAAAGAAAATGTTGATTAAAAGAAGTTCATCAAAAGAAAACTCCTAGGCAGGTTAAGTACCTACTTGAAATTTTTTATTTTATTATTACTTTGAAATCTAGTTTAAATTATGGAATATCGTTATCTGTCATATAATTGTATGTATATCTCTGTCGTAGACATTGTGATTTAATCAAGAACTAATATAACCTGAAGCCTCTTTCTTAACGGTAAGAGTGAGTCGCTCGCTTCCACGCCGTCCACGCCCGGTCCTCATCTGCGGATGTCATGAATGTTACTTATATTATTATACGAACTTTATTTAAATTATATTATATATATATAGTTTATTTACGGCACACGATTCCGAGAAGCGGCGATGTGGCAGCCGTGGAGGCGAGTCAGGGCAGGGCAGGCAGGCAGGAGAAGGTTGTACGGGACGCGGATCAGGAAAGCGCAACCGCATCTCAACGTCATTGGGCAAGGCTGCGGCGCAAGAGCCTGCCACCGTTACCGCCCACTCACCTACAACACGAGAATTGTCAGTTATAGAGGTGGGCATGTAAATAATAAGACAATATCACCTACAAAACAGTTATAGACAGAAAGAACTTCATAAAAGTTATAAGTTTCTCTGTAATCTGCTCATTAAACTTTAATTAAAAGTCTTGCTATTAATTATAATATAAATTATTTCTTAGAAGTAATATTTTATTGGACTAATAATACTACATTAGAACAAACATAATGTTTATAAATATATTTATGAACATTTCCATCAATTATAATGTCTAAAAATTTATCGACAAACTGACAACAATTGAGCTCAAACGTCAATCTTAAAGTTGAATTCTGCGCAGACACGCCCACGTGCCCATATTTATAACTTAATTATTTTCATAATGACGAGGTCTTGGTCCTATTTTGAATTATGACGAGTGAGATATGTAGGCGTGATACATCTTTGTCGGTCAATGACCTTTTTCTACAGCTCACCATAGTTGATTGGTACTCACCAGGACGAGTAGCAATGGAAGGTACGCGGCGACGGTGGCTCGCAGCAAGCCACCCTGGTGATAATAACGCTGCTTCCGATTCCCCTGAGCTACTGCTGCCTTCTAACGCCGCATCGCAACCTCCTGCACCTCGGTGCGGTGTAACATTTACACGCTTCTCCTTCTCACGCTTGGGTCGAGTCTGTTTCTGCGCTTCCTTGGCATGATTATTGAGGCAGCTGTGACTCTTAACTTTCCTTGTCCTATTCTTTTCTGTATCATTTTTTATACCTTTTACCTTTTCCTCACATTGTGTTGTTACTGATTTTGTATTGGAACCTTTAAATAAAACGAGGTTTTGGATTTTACATAACGTAGTTTTATTCAAAACGATACTAGTTATATGCATTCAACGGTGCCTCTATGTATAATAGAAACATTATATAGGAAGATATACAAATTAATATATTTTATTACATAACAAAATACGTTCCAAAGGGAAATGCAAGCGAGTGCAGAGCGCGTGCAGCAGCAGCTAAAGTGCAGTACCTGCGACAGGAGGCGGGCGGCGTGGGCTCGTACCAGCAGACTTTCGGCTCGGAGACGTCGTCGTGCTTACGTGTCTCCTCATTTGCTGTGGTTCAGGCATGGGGGACGTCCCTGCACTTTTGAGGTGCCTGTCCGGCATTTTTGGTGTTGGTAGCCTTTCATATCCCTTGTATTTTTCGTTGAAACCTGTGGAGATGTCATCGGCGAGACTGGGCGCAGAAGCGCGACGACCCGCAGAATCTTCCCCCGTGGAATCCATGCTCAAGCTGCTCTTTTCTTCAGGTATAATATCAAAAGGGTTGTGAAACCTTAAAGAGTTAGACCGCGTGCGAGGCTCGCAGGGTGTCCGGCGCAGAGGCGAATCTTGAAGGTGACCCGCCTCCCCAGTAAACGCATCGAGCAACATGTTAGCAAGTAATTGTTTGGTTTTGTCGTTTTTCTCGCGCATTTGAGGTGATGAAATTCGCGGACATCCATTTTTATATGTTTTATGAGTATTATTTTTTGGTAAACGTTGAACGGTCTCCGACACTGGAACAGGTATTTTCGATTTTTTATTTCTGATAATAAATGTATTATGATTTTCATCTGAAGTCGTAGTTTCCGAAGAATTGTGAGACGTATTAACGTATTCCAGTATTTCAAGAATTTCGATACATTTTTTTCCGTCATAAATTTCAGACTTTTGATAAATTCGTTTTGGTTTTGTTTCACTAGTGTTTGGTGAAAAATCGGCGGTAGTCTTGATGCGTTGATTTTGATCTGACTTCTGAAACTTCTTATCAATATATTCTGTACAAGAATGAGAATGGATCATTCGACTTTTACCGCTCTGTGATGATTCAGTTTCCTTTTGGCAAGGTTTTCTGACTAAATTCTCTTCAGATTTTGCTGGTAATATATTGTTTGATCGCTGCTTGATTTTTAAATATTTAAATTCGTTTTGGGCTATCTTTGCAATAACATCGTCTATAAGTACATTAACGAGGAGCATACATTCTTTTTCTAGTTCTTTTCTATGTTTGTAATCTTCAGTTTGTTTATTTCTTACATCTTTTCGTAGTTGTTTTACTTTGCTTCGTTTCGCACACTCCATGCGCTGCTCTCTTTTTCTATGTCTCCTATACAATCTCTGCTTAATTGTGTCTGGCATATGATCTGCTACAATTATATTTTCCTTTTCACAGTCACAATCTCCATCTTTAATTCTAATAAAAAATGACTCTCCCTTTTCTTTTGGAGAATGATCATTATCGTGGCTATTTTCTGGGAGGAGATCTAAAACATCTATAGCGGAGCGCACAAGTTCAGTTCTGTGGGGGGTACGGCCACGGCGCACCAAAGCGTAACGAGGAGAATTAGGATCATCCAGGCTGTCCACGAGGCTGGCACACTCAGATCCTAGCATATCGGTGTCGTCAGATGACGTATTGACTTCCATGGAGTCGCTATGAGGTAAAGCTGATAATCTGGGAACTAAAGTATTTTCTTCGACCTCATAGTAATTTCCAGCACCCACCTCGCCTAAAACCTCCAAAGCATCTAAATTATTAATTACTTGAATTTCGGCAGTGTCCGTTTTCGTAAAAGTGTTGACATTAGAGTCAAATTTTGTCGAATCTTTTTGAGATGTTTCGTTTACGTTCTTTTGAAACTCATCTTTAAATAATTTCTGTATTTGCTGTAAAATAGCTTTGTTTACGGAGTCACTGTTCGGAATGGACAACAGTTCGCCCGAATCCTGTCGGTTGCCATTCCCATTTTTATCACTAAGACTCTCTACCGAGTTGAGGTTGTTATTAGTCTCCGCACTCACCGCACAGTTGCGGACGTTGACACTACTTTCATTTCTTATAATATCTTCGATTCCCAGTCTTCCTTCATTATGACAAAGCTCTTCATTTCCAAATATTATTTGATTATTAGAAGTAGGACTGAGATGGACGATTGTATTAACTCCCGTATTTTGTAGTTTTACTTTAATTTCTTTTTCAACGATGTTTATTTTTTTGTCATAGCCCATTGAAGCGTTAATCGACTCTAACTGGTCAGTTAATGTATTTAAACTTTCGACTAATATACTCGATACATATTCATCGATATCAATATTTTGAACTTTCTTACATTTTAATGTCTTATTTCTGGACGGACTAGATACTCTTTCATAATTTGCTTCCGACGTGATGTGCGCATCTAATGTTTCTGAAACCACGATTTCCAGGATATCGTAATGTGGCGTTTCGATTGTAAGTGGTCGGTCGTAAGGAATAACATTACAGTCATTGTTACCAGCACTTGTCGTCCTCTCGCTGACTCGTCCATCGATATGGCTTCCACTTGACGATGGCCCGTAACTTTCTTTGGCCACTTCACTGATCTCTTTGGCAGTTGGCATTGACATTGACTGAGAGTGATCTGTTGACGGGTACTCCTCAGACATAGTATTAATAATACTCTGAGGTTTTTGCGTTCGAGTAATAATAGAACTAGTATCAGATGAAAATGGTGATATTTCTGAATATTTAGTCGATTTCTTCGAGAACATGCTGGAAGTGAGCCTGTAGTGTGGATCGGGAGAGCGGTTTAAAGTCTCAAGACGGGGTCGTTTGGGAGTAGGGCAGCGGGAAGTACGTAATTCGCAACGGGATCCATCGAGCGAGCGTGTGGCGGCACAGTTACAGCGCGGGAGCTCTGCTCGACCCCACACCCGTAGCAAGGCTGATTTGCGTATATCACCCCCCGCCACTCCTGCGCATTCACCCGTACATCTCCCACACGCCGGCGCCGACTCCCGCGCATTCTCGTCCTCCCATTCAGACCGCTGTTGAGCCAAGCGATACCTGAAATATACCCAATATCTATTATGTATATATGACTACATGTGATACAAATGATTATACAATTGATAAGAAACACACTACGCCCGCAACTGTACAGCTTTCAGTTAACATTATATTCTAAATATAGATAATGGATTTAAATATAAATGCAGAAACAAGTTCCGTTGAAAAAATGTTAGGGTTTAAGTTTCATTTTGGTAAAGGACTCTGTACAATATCAGTTTGAAAAAAAATACCACAGATTAATGTACCTTACACGAATCAATGTTTCAAATTGTGTGTAGGATGAAGCACGTTTTGCCCTGTTACGTAGTTTTTCTTTGAAATAGACGGAGAATAATATTATTGCCTACTTTCTCATAATAGTCTCGGGTACGGAGTAGCGGCGCCGCAGCAGACCAGGGGACGCGCCGCCCCACAACATGGTCCGCGACTCGTCTCGATTTATTTTCTTAAAGTCTGCTTCCGCTTCTCCCGTAGTAGCACTGGTGTCTTCTCCGCTCCCACCGGTGCTGTCCTCTGAACCCCTGAAACTGGAGGCAAATGTGCTGTACATAAAAATACTCAATAATTTACGGACGAAATCATTATCAAATTTTATTCAACGTCATCTATCTACCCTTCTATATACTTAGCCGTCCATTAACATAAGTGGCGATCGCAGACCGGCACTTAGCGTATTATCAGCGAATTAGAACGTCATTTAGATTGTGGAAAATGGAGAGGATAAGCTAAACAGCGAGTTTTTAATACATAAAATTTCTTTTTATTACTCTAAAGTCTAAGATAGGTTGTTAATAACTATTAATCTCAAGACCATTAAATCTTTTCCATTTCCTCTATTATTTATAATTACGTAATAATCTCAATCATTTAAGAATACTTTATTTATTAAGACTAAAATACTTTTTCAATTTGTATTCATTTTATATAGATACTTCTAATAGTATATTGGGTAAATTTCGGTTTAATTACAGACTAGAATTATTTTATAAGTTTTTGGTGGCAGGCACGTTTTTTTTAATAAGATTACCAACTTAGTATTGCTTGTCTATGTTGAAGGGACATAAAATTAACTATTTTTGTTACGTTGAAACACTAGAAGAAAAGTATCGAAAAGCAAATAATATATATCCAAGAGTTTTTTTCTGATTAAATCTTAACTCAACAAAAAATATAGAAATAATAATATGATTACATGATTTAATTACATTTAAAGTTAAACGTTTTTGTTTAAAACGCTATCATTTTTAGATGCGTTTAATATATTAGCAATAAAGTGAACTCTCTCGCGGGTTGCAGGTCACCCGCAAGGAATATTTCAAGCTATTTGCGACGAATTCTTTGTGCCGGAAATAGAACCGTAGCCGCCTAACGCATTCTGCAACCAGCGATCACTACATAACTTATTTATTTAAGGACCCTGCCATTTGAAGACTATTGAATAATAGTTTTTTTTTACAAGAAGTCATTGACTTTTGAGACACGTCTTTGCTATACATCGTAATATATAGATAGCAATGTCATATTAAATGATTTATCATGTAAAATAAAAAATATTTCCTGCATAAGTTAAATTACTTATTTAGAAGAAGTATGTCTAAGGCTTCTTTAATTTTGTTTTAAAAACATTATTGAGACAAAACGATTAATGAAATTAATAAAGCATGTTTCAAGCCCGTCTTCATTAGACTTTCAAAGTGAATCATTGTTATGTTCTCTCCATATGTAAATTAAAAGCATAAGTTTCAGTTGCGATAATGAGCAAGAATATCCGGCCGGCTTATCAAGTCACGCGGAAAACGAACATCTTTGCTTGAAATACGCTTAAGGCAGATCTTCAATTAATTATGTTTTCACATATTCTGCTAAGAATTGTCTTTAGTGAGCCTTGCAGCTAAAAGTTTATTTTTAGAAACGGTGCAAACGAGCAGGATGCTCACCTAGGATCTCCGCCCATGGAAACCCTTAGTCTTTGCTAGGCTGTGCGTTTCCGGTCTTTAAGGGATAGATACGAATAGCGGACGATTGAAAGTCCCTAAGTCGTATTAGTTTGGATATACCTCTGCAGAAAGCTGATGCGACAGAGGGACGGTGCGTGGTACAAAATGCCTTAAAAAAGGCTCAGTTGTGGAACGAAAAACATCGAGGTTATATGGATGAATTTTTTTATTATTCCACGTTGTTCGATGATGAAATTCAACGTCGTATTTATGCAAACCGCTCCTCCGAACATTCTCCGTGATAAATGTGATAGAAAATGCTCAGCGTACCAACATCTCTACGCAACGCCAAAGAGTGTAGCTGATCGGAATGTATCTGATCATAAACATTTCGAGCTTAGAGCGTAGAGCGCTGAAATAGATATTCGGGAGGTCCCGTCCAGGGGTGCGAGCAATACTCCATATGACTACGAATTCGCTTCATAAAGTTGCCAGCGATAGCCAGAAGTGAACTATTGCTTCGTTTAATAAAGCCTATACTACTACAAAACGAAAGGTTGTAATCCCGGGTTCAAATAAAAAATATATAATTTCGTTTTTGGAAGTGCTGTCTTAACACTATGGCACCCATGGGAGAAGCATGGTTCGGTATATGCTGACGCAATATTTGGGCTAACTGAAGTGAAACCACGGGCTCACAGTAAACCAGCGAGAAACAATAGTGGAGGTCACTGAGTGAGGATATCGAAGCCCGTAAAAGTTATACCCCTCAGGTGGCATAAAAAACCGACAACACAAACGCGGCTATGCATGAACCGCCGTGATATCTTACCATAGAGAATTTCCTTCTACTTTGTTTCCTGCTGTACCATAAAAAATTACACTTTACATACACAACTCACGATTACACACTATGCTAGTGAAAATGAAACTCCTGTTAACTATAACTCAACCAAATTACTCGACTCATAGCCTTATTAGAGTCTTCCCTTAATTAGAGTTTTGTGTCTGTATGATTCACCTGGCGCTCATAATTTGTACATTATAAATCATTAGTAAAGTGCTGAATTAATAAGAATAACCTACATTAGGTACCTAATTGCGTGCTTTTGAATATTTTAAATACCGAAAGAAATGGCAATTAATGAAAATAAAATTATTATTAGCTAATCATTGAATACGGAATTACTTACTCTTACCAATTGTCCCTTTTTTACCAATTGTCTTCAGCTACACGAACTTATATAAACTACTTCAGCTATATGAGCTATATAAACTACACTAAAATATAGATTGTGTTCGGCTAATCGAAGAAAAGGAGGTAACAGGCAAAACTTACCGGATCTGCAGTGGCGCCGGTGAGGGCCAGGCGTCTCGCAGAACACGCAGCGCCTCCCTCAACGCCGGCGACGCCCGCCGAACTGCTGGCGACACTCGCCCGACAGCTGGCGACGCCCGTCTACGACGCCGTCGCGCCCCACCTGCTGCAAATGAAAAGCATCGCCTTCAACTCTCTCTAGCAAGTTATTTGATACCAATTTGGTTGGAGTGTTGGCACAACAAAAAAAACTACTGATACATCGAAATGATTGTAACAAAATCTTGCTAAGAATTCTATTGATAAACCCCACGAAGGTACAGACGGATTTTAAACTATAGCAGTACCTTCGTTAGTTTGGTGTAATAGACGAAGTCGTCCTATATAAATAAATATTAATATGTAACAGAATGCTGAAACTACATAAAATTTACATCAGTTTTATTATAGGCATCGTTACATTTATAATTATAAAATTGGTATTAAGTCCTCAGAGTTCGTCGACCCAACTATGCCCTGCAAGTGGGTCAAAATCGGTATAATTGCACGTCTCTTGACACACATACTGCAAGCGAGCCCACACAGCTCACGCCACGCTGTATCTACTCGATACTTACTACCTAATTGTTAAGTGTATGTTGCCATGACAACGGAAATACAACAACATTCTGCAACGTAACTATTGAATTTACATTTAAGAATCATTTGCAGTGGAAATAGCATTTAAGTGAATGAACTAGATAAATAATAAAACATTATTTATGTAGTTAGCAACAAACTAATATATTAACATATGAAATTTAAAAAATTACAGTTTTAAATAGAATGAAGTAGTTTCGTAAATTTTATGAAGTACGGAATGAATGAATTTGTTAATATAAAATTTGTGTATCGCTGAATGAATGTATCATAAACCCACCGAGTTTTGCTTGTCGCTTGAGCATAAAAACCGAGAACAAACAAAAGCGAATGATATCTTACCATCAACCGCTTGGACATACCACTAGCCACGTAGACAAAGGCCGTGATTGTAAGAAGCGGCCTTGCGATGTGCAAGCGGAAAGATGTCGCGGACATCGGATCGCGTGAACAAATACAATGATGCCACCTACTTCGTAGATGTGAGTATCGCAAGAGCGGTCTAAACAAGAACGGGAGCGGGCAATTGGCGTATTCAGAGCGCGACTCCCGTAGATCTCGCAGTCGCCACGCATCATTGGTGCCTGTGTTTTAATTAGTGTCATAGCAAGAACAAGTTAATTGTGTGAAACGAAAATCCTATATGTCCTATAAAAAATTACTTACATTTAAACTACATCAATATGATATTTGTCATAGATTACGGATTAAAACATTTAGAAATAATATATTTTTTCAATATTAATGAACTGAAAACATTGAAACGAAAGTCGACATAATCTAATAGCTCATTGCAAGCGCTGCTTCAAATGAAATAACCAACAAATTATTGGATTTATACATTTTTTGTAAGACTATTAAAGTTGTCTATTAAAGGTGCCTTATATAAGTCCGTAATGCTGAGCTTTCTGGGGGTTATTTTTCATATAAAATCGCAGTTTTAGCTTTAGGTAAGGTCAAGGTTTTAGCTAATCGGTGAATGTAATCTTTGCGTTTTAAGCACAGATAGAATAATGTAGTGTGATTGTGAATTTTACAATAATAAGTTTTTATTATTGAACATTTCACAATGGAGAAAACAAAAATAACCATATCATGAAAACTTTAAGTGTCTGAAAACAAGCGGCTAGAATAGATACTTGGGTACCCACATAAGCTGGCCTCGACCTTCCGAAGAGGGCAAAACTTTTGACCTTCGATATTATCGAGCGCTTAAGTAAAATAACCTTACTCACCCAGCTACTAATTACTTTCAATATAATCAAGTTTGGTAATGAATCGAAAAACATTAATTTTGTATATTTTTGGACTTAATAGGGAAAACATTTAGGTTTACAGGTATAACTCAATGTGTGAAATAAGGTAAAATTGTATTATATCTAGAATTGCAACGCTTTTCAGAGACTTTTAGGTAAAATAAAAA
>JAAAKR030231617.1:0-10696 GCA_010014985.3 Delias pasithoe
GTATTATTATAAAATATTTTTAATGCAAATTTTCTAACCGAACACATAAAGTATAAGCAAATAGAATGTGGAAAATGAATATGCCTACAAAGCAGGTCAATAGTTCAATACTCATGTGCCTAACGGCAATTATTACGTAATCAGCCATCTTTGAATGCACTGCATGAGCTTGCTGCATAATGCAGTCAACTCGGCGGTCCTTCCGCTGCCTACAGAATTCATTAATCGTACTTTGAAAAAAGTTTAATGGCGACTGGTAACAACTAAAATGAATGTTACTTAAACGCTGCTTCACTTTTGAGAAAATATTTCACATTTAACATTATTTATTATATTATTTAATGTTAAATTACTTTAGATGCATGTTGCGTGGAAGTTGAAGTATATTAATTAGCCATTGATCAACATTTGATCTTAATTTTAGTAGTTTAAGGAAGATTCAAACAGTAAATCAATGTCAGTTTAGTTTTCCTACACAAACAGCACTTACATGTGAAACATTTGGAATGCAAGATATTTTTTGGAATAAAATAATAGTGTCACTTGGGCATTGATATTGTCATTTGTGTTGTCAATACAAAAAAAAATTGTTTCAAAAATTAAAATATTGTAAAGAATGATGAGTTGTTTTAGTTGATTTTGCTTAAAATTTAAGATACCTCTCATATTTAATGTAGAACATTATATATTAGATATTAGTTTTATATATATTCTCTGGTGTTCACCCAGAAAAACGGATGTTAAGTGGTCACCCAGAGAAACGTAATGACAAGTGGGAGTGACATAAAAACAATAAAAGCTACTCGCAACTTCATTCCAGCCCTTTTTCGGTAGCGATAACAAGGCGAATCTCTGTCCGTTTGGGTATTAAACCTGTACATTTTGCCTATTTAGTTACTTTTGGTAGATTTTTAAGTATGGCTTAGTAATTTTTCGAGTACTATCGGTACATCGAAGTGTTGAAGTGTTTGTATAATAACGCCACGATGTCGGTCGGAGTACAGAAGCAGAGCACGAAGGTGATTCCACTGAGAAGAGGCGTAAGGCAGGGGGACGTTACATCCCCAAAACTGTTTACGGCCGTATTGGAAGACACCTTCAAGCTCCTGGAATGGAAAGGATTTGGCATCAACATTAACGGCGAATACATCACTGTCATGGCAAAGTCAATGGAGGAAGGAGGTCAGCACGATGCTATATAACCTCAACCTAATTTTACAACGGGTGGGCTCGAAAATGAACGTGGACAAGACGATATGTCGAATGCAAAAGTTGTACCCATCCCAGTCTCTGTTGGAAAATCTGTACTCGAAGTTATTAACTCATACATCTACCTAGGGAAAGTGCTCCAATTAGGTAGGTTGAACTCCGAGAAAGTGGTCAACCGCCGAATCCAACTCGGTTGGGCAGCGTTCGGGAAACTATGCAATGTCTTTTCGTCCGACATACCTGAGTGCCTCAAGACGAAGGTTTATAATCAGTGTATGTTATCAGTGATGACATACGGCGCCGAAAGGTCTCTCACTGTCTGCCTCATCTCAAAGCAAAAGATTAAGTGGCAATCGCACGCAGAGCGGATGGCCGATGGGGCCGAAGAGTGGTAGAGTGGAGGCCACGGATCGGCAAGCGCAGTGGGGACGTCCACCAATAAGATGGACAGACGCCCTCGCAAAGGTCGCCGGAAGACGCTAGATGCAGACCGCTTTGGATAGGTATGCGTGGAGGTCCAAACGGGAGGCCTATGTCAAGCAATGGACGTCTTGTGGCTGAGATGATGATGATGATGATAAATACTTAGAAACTATAATATATAGAAAAGAGTGTTTTTTCTTTTCAAATCAGTTTTTCAATTATGTGTGTATATATATTTTTTAAAAGAACTCTCTTTTGATGCTAATAATATATATATTATAAATGTTATTACTTTAACAAAAAATATAAGTCTTACCATACGTAAATACGATAAAATATTCACCTAAAAATAGGTATGTACATATTATAATGTTGTTAGATAGTATATAAAAAAATTATACGCTAGAATATTCACATTGCCATTCTAATTCGGATTGGCTTTTAGCAAGGTATTCTCAGTTGATGCCTGTTGAGTTGTATGAAGTCATTTGCGTGTTGAGATATCCGTTTCCGTGTGAATTAATTGGGCCATGACGTACGGAAGGATGGTGGCAACAACTCATGTAAATTGCTTGTATCTAGCAAATAGATGAAACGGACTCGCTAATACGAATACTAGAATTCATGCTCAAATCTGGCAAATTCATATAAAAACTTACTCAAACCCTAATCAAAATTCCAAATAGGATTCATTTGAAACAAATCTATAAAGCATTTTTAAGAGTTTATGATTTGGGGTTTCATATTTATTAGCGCGTTGATTCCAAAACAAATATGCAGAAAAGCTTTGGTGATACGGCGTAAAGATGGAATAGCCTCCCCATTCAATATTTCTACTGCTTTAAATATACTTAAACCCGATATAACTATTACAATTATAATGAAATAGTAAAATATTAATACATTTATTTTCTTCTTATTGATATGCATAACTAAGTAGAGTATATTATGCGTAAGAAAGAAGTAACAAGGTCAGTTAATAACAAAATCTTTGTCATATGGTAGTTACTTCTGATGGTGAAAGTTTTTAAACTGATTATTAACTATATTGGTGTGAAATATAATATTTCTGCGATTGTTGAATCCTAATCTAATTAACTTTAGACACGAACTCCAATGTGTTAACGGCGACCCAACGAATCGGGATTAATCCGCGCAATAATATAACCTATGCCTGTAATGTAAAAGTTTATATTTGTTCGCACATCGAGCTCATTAGCATTCGGAGAGCGTTCGCGACCGCTCACCGAATAAAGCATCTGCTAAATGTCTCGTGCTTACTAAAACTTACCAGTAATTATCTGTTAACATTCCAAACTTTGACCTCGCAAAACTCGGCGATACTGGAGGCGTTTTGCGCTCCTTAATAATCAGACATGGAGATTTTTAATGAAAAAGATTGTTCCCCGTTATTTAGAAAGTTACTAAAAGGGATCCTGTCCAAAGTTTGTTTTGATTTAGTACGCCCTACGATGCTATCCTTTTCAGTGGTTTTGTACCAATTTAGAGTAATTAAAAATTTAAGAATGGTTGTTCAATTTATTGCGTGAAATATAGATGGAAAATTTGAGATAGATATATCTATCACTCCGATAAATTGGTCTTACAAAAGTAATCCAGAAGGAGAAGAAAGATAAGTGATCAATTATTTCTTAAACAAAACATATGTATAAAAACCTATGTATACATGTAAACAACAGTTAATATTCTTCGAAGTATTATGGTATTAGTATTTTGGAATACGTACGCGAGGAGATGAAAATATAAAGCTGGATGGATGTTATGATAGATTAGCAAGGTGTGCTATTATTTTATTTCTTTACCCCTGTCCTATCGATTTTCAATTAATCTTTTGTCCCCTCTTCCGCTTCGCTGGGGCTTTATTTCACTTTGTGTGAAAATGTTGAGGCTTTATTTATTTTCATTTTGTCGTGTTTGCAGATATGAAAGGACTTGCATCGATTCAGTGGAATCCAGTCTTGGAATAGCTAAACAAACACGTATATCAACATTGAAATCACATCGCTCGGTTATTCATACCAGGAGTTCGGTCTGCTTCTTTTTATTTACATTTATTTCCTATTTGTTCAACGTTTTCTTTCGACTCTTCGTAAAAATTAATCTCGTCAGTAATAACTTTTTATGAACGTAGTAAAGTATCGTTTCATAAAATGGGACATATTTTAAGATTTAAGGTGAATTAATTAATTTGAAAAATGTGAAAAAAATTTAGTTGTTTTCATGCTTGATATGTTTGGGTATATATGATTTCCAAGCGAGTTAGAAATTTCATTCGTATCACCTCGATAATTATTGCTCCAAAACTTAGCCGTTTTTGAAGCATTTTCTTCTAGTTTCTCTATGGAATCAGCTGCTTGCAAACGTGTTTATATCTTGGCTAGGTGTTTATATTCTAAATAGAGCGTATTAATTCCCAAAAATCCCGCAACGAAACGCGGTTCACAAGGCACTGCGGGCGTCATGGGCGGCAGACCGCTTATCCATTATTAAAAAAGTTTTCATTTGTGAGTATTATTAAGTAAATAATATTTCACTAAAAACAATAAAAGGCATCAATGATTTTCAATATATACGTATATGTAAAAATACTTAATCTATTTGCCTTTTATTATTACTTTAACAAACATAAAAGTAACTGAACGAACGCAAACACATTCTCAATTCAGCGGGGAGTCGAAAGTATTCGAGCCGGTATGTTTAAGTCATCGCGTCTCGCAAAACGACTAACTGAAAAAAACGATGAAAAGCCGTCTGCGCAAAAAAAAATCGGTACACAACGGTTTTATGGTCGATATGTTAATAAACATTGGACGTGCCTCGAATTGATGAGATTAAGGTAGGATACGTTCGTATGCATAGGATTATTGTAGCGACCGACGAAACCTACGATCAATAATCAAATGAAAGCGTCTGTGGCTTTTAACGCATTCGCAATTTTAGACGACTGTTTTCATAAAATTTAATTTTTTACATTCTGAGTACTTTTAGCATATCGTAAACGTAAAACAAAAAAGCATATATTAATATCGACACGATGGAGTGAAATAATTTCTTTAACATATTTACTGCCGAAGTTTGTATTTTATCGTAATATGGAAGAGATAGATAGATCCTGTGAATATATATGATCGGGTTGTCTTGCTGTATCCGAATTATTCCCTTCCCGAGTAATTGAATTGAATATTGTATTTGCTCTTGCTAGTATATTAAGGGTTTATATAAGTATTTTAATGTTGATATATCGAGAAAGAAGTGTAAATTAATGACTAATGAAAAATCATCGTTGCAGTAATAAACTCGTTAAATTATTCCAAAAGTTACATTTAAAGAAGTAAGCTAATAAGCTAATGTATTTAAAAATGTAAACGATAATATCAAGATACAATATTAATTTTTAAAAAATACAAAACATGCTTTGCGTAATAATACTGATAAAATACACGTAACTTTATTAAATTCCCAGCTACGTTAGCCAGGTTTCTTCTTAAGACTTCGCTTTATAGCTCAATTTAAAAAATGTTTCGCATTATATGAGAGGAAAATAATACACTGAGCATTCACTTAAATTTAGGGACATAAGATGTTTGACGCTGTCTGGAATTTTCATTAAACATGTTCGCTTTAAAAAAATCTATATTTTATTGTTATATTAAATATAAAAATAGTGTAGTCTCCATGTAGAATTTTAAAAGAGTTATCTTAATTATAAAAATAATGTATTGTTATTTGTAATATATTTGAGTGGTCAGCTGTTCTTTAAAAGTTTGTCTGACAAGCAAAATTGGATAGAAACGAAAAGATCCTTTTCATTACTTAACTCACAATAAAAAGGTTAGATTTCAAAGTAAATTCTGATCAAAAGAATTTCAATGTCATCAACATGAAGAAACCTTAAGCGCGTATACTGAAAAAGATTATTCCTATATTTATTAGACAATATTATTATAATATATAGGAGAAAATTGAGTAAGCTATTATTATTATTATTTTACTTATGTCTCAATTATTGAAAATGATAAAATTATGTGGGTAGAAGACAAATAATGATTCTGTAAAATTATAATTTATCTTTATTCTTAAATACATGATCACTTACAAAAAGTCATTTATTTTAAGTTTACCAACAGTTCTCAAATACGAAGTACAGTTATTTCCGAATTCCAAGCCTTTTAAATACGATGGCAAAGCAAACACGTCGGCCCAATTTTTATTTTTATGTTATTAATAATAACGAAAAACCATTAGTTATGCGTAAGTTGTTTTATAAAAATGATTAGGCATTAATTATTACATTTAATTAAAAACAATTTTAGGTAGCATGACTTCTTACTTTGCGGTAGAGGCGGCTATACACAATAAATGAACAGTAATAACTGCTTCTTAAGCTTATTAAATTTATCTCACTTCCATGAGCGTTGATTCTATGAACATTTCTTAACTGTTTAATAACTATCGCCATTTTATATATATTTTATTGTATGTATATAAATACAATATTCATAAAATAATGTGCAAGTTTGGTAATGACAAGGGTAATAATATTTTTATATTATATTTTCATTTTATATTATATATTATTTATATTATATTTCATTTTATATTATATTCGTTGTTATAGGTGCCCTAATATCGTTAAATATTATGAAAGAAATATTATTGTTGTACCACTATTAACATGAACATAGTTCAAATTTTAACAATATCAAATCTACGCCAGATATTTTAGACTAGTGAACTGAAATGGAAACTTACACCGGGCAGACGTCGCGTCGCCCTGCCCAGTGTAAGTTTTGTCTTTTTCCGCGTCCGACTTACGAGATATTTTTTATTGGTAAGCCTATATGTTACTGTGTTGTATGTGATACATTATTATTAAGAATCAATTAAATACGTTCGATATTTTATGTGTGAAAAAGTAACAAACATCTATCCATTCATACTTACAAACTTTCGTGTTTATAATATTAATAGGATATGCACATAAATTATCAGATAATGTTAAGGTGTATCTAATTTATAAGAACATTACATGTATTGTGTATTTTAAGAGGCTATAACTTTGCCGGTCGGTTTGCCGAGTTCGAAGTTCTGACAACGCATCTCCAGGATTGTTGAAACTTTCGAACATTGCATGACATGAGCCGACTCCGGATTGATAACAAACATTGTTTTTAATTAACCACATTATTATGAGACGTGTAAATTTATATCTACTACGGGTAAATTGTTGTCTTGTAAATAAAAATTTAAAATAATAGGTCAAACATTACAAGTCACTGTCGTTGTAAACAGACTAAAGAATTATTACGTAACTTAAAAGAAATAATATATAAATGTTCTAGACAATTGTTACCGATTGATATCAAAACTTTTTATTAGCAAATTATTTTGTTCTTTCCATGCTTTTTTGATTAATATTGACAATTTCAAAACGTCAAATTTTGGTTGTACGGAGAAATTTAATACACCACAGTCGATCGTGCCCACTTGAAAATCGAAATAGAATCTCCATTGAGAGATCTAAAACCATAGTCTTAAAAGTAATACATTAATTAGTTCTGAGCCGGAAGTAGCCGAGTGTAATAAAATTAAGGCGGTAGGTCATTGCTGTTTAAGCTGCATCCTAAAGTTTACTGGCTGTTACTGCCATGAAAATAGTTTTAGTGTCTGTCGAGTGTCGGTGCTGCCGCTGTCTTGTGACGACAAATAAAACGCTTACAGCACTCATAAAATTATATGCTTTTCTTATAGCCCGGGCTTATGTTTTTGTTAAAACATTCTCAATATATAATAGATTAAGTTAACCAAAAATTAAAACTAAATTGTTTCTTTCAATTACCATATAGTTTAGTTTATTTATAATATTTGAATTCCAATAGTTCTCTCTAAGTTACCATATTTGTAGTATAAGTTTATATGATAAAATATAACTTCTTATTTTAGTATTCAAAAAGCAGAAACGGTTTAAAAGTTATATTTTAGAGTTTTATTTAATACAATATAATAGAATGGGCATATAGAAAACTAGGACTTTAATTGAAAAGTGGTGTAGACTAGAAGTAGTATTGCATACTTTGTCTGCGTAAGTGAGGAGGCCGTAATCAGGCTGTCCGTCTACATGATAAATAATAATAAAACAATGTGAATTTATTAAAATTTAACCGAATCTAGTATAACTATGAAAAATAATCGTGATTTTAATTTTATTGGATGACAGTTATATTCAAAACTAAATCGATAATTATCATTTTTATGGAGTTTAACAATAAAAAGAATACGAAAAATTTCATGTTTTTCACGAGTTTGATGATTAATATCTCTTACGACCTCTACTTCTGTATGCCTTGTTTTGAAGAAAATCCATAGATTCTCCAAATTCATGTGTAATAGACGCGTTAGTTGGAAACGAGTGCAGGGAGATAATATGTTCTAAATGTGCTGACCACGATCCTCATATACGATGTATCCGACGAGAATGAATTGCACAAAACAAGTAAAAATTGCACAAATGTATCATATTGCTCAATGAGCCATCACTCGGATATCAGCGATACGTGACCACTAATTGTCAACGCGTTCAGCAATCACTGTAGCACAAAATTCACAAATACACTCGCAGCCATTTCAAAAATTCACCTCTGATTTTTAGATGTCAGTTTCATTAATATAGAAACGAGATTTTTCAATATGAAATCCAGCTTATCGGATGCACGTTCTATTGAATTTATTCAAAAGTGATGTCTTTCAATTCAGTAACCGATTCCCGTACTTCATATTTCATAAAAAAAATAATCCATAAACAAGAACTCTATATATTACAGCGCTATACAGTCGACTTTTTGGTTTTTAATCAAGCGTAATTATGAAACTTCATGAATATGGGCGCACAGTTGTGTTTTTGATGACAGAGTTATTTTAAATAGGTAAGGACTGTTCGGGGCCACGATTCCATTGTTAACATGATTTTTCGAATGAAATTGTTATACCAATTTGATTATGTTTAATCAATGCACGACGCATATCCTAGAATAGCTATTCAGTTCTAGTGCTTAGAGAATCTGGTTTCAATAGCGTAGACCTATATAATGGGCTTAGATTCCATTCTCCCTACGGTCTTTGTGTATGCCTATTAATGCAAAATCATTTACCCTATCGCTACGGGCGTGACATATCTCATGGAAATAGGCGTTTTAGGTGTTATTTTTTGTTGCTATAGGACTCGATAAGAGTTGAGGATATCAAAATTTTACATTTACCTTTATAATTGACAAGAATAAATCAACTAATATATTTTTGTTGTATATTGTTACGTTTTTCATATAACGCAAACACTCATCTTTAAATTTAACGCTTTTATGATTGCATATCATAATAATAAAAATTTCTGAAAAAATATTTTTTACGGTATAGCGGACAATGGAACAAATAGATTTCCTATATGGTAAGAGAACATTGAGAACCCATGGGCAACTACGCCACAGACCGCAGATTTGTTGTATTAACGGCTTTTTAGGGCGTCTAAGCGGCATTTTTAAACACAGTAGAAGAACCAGAAGATTTCGGACGAGCCGGCCTGATTAGTGCGTTAGCATACGAGTATGCTTCAGCCTGGCTTTCCCACGGGTGAAACGAATGATGATCGTATTTTTTTAAGGTAAAACAGCAGCAAATGTGACATATTTAAAGGTTTATAATGTAACGGGCTAGCTTCCTACACTTCCAAAATTATTTAATTCAGTCGATAATTGAATCTAGAGTATTAATCTCCAAATGAATCGTGATCGAAGACAATTTGGTGGCTATTTGCATGAATAACGGTCTTGGTCTACAATAGACCGTTTAGCAATTCACAAACATAATGAAGTTAAGCGGAGATTGTGGCAACCCTGAATTGTGAGGAGCATTGTGCAGGTTATACCTTAATCAAGTTACTGTTATGAGTTTTTGGGTTTGCACTTTATAGCTCGTACATGCATCGTACACTTCCTGTTCCAAATATACTTTTTAAAAACGGCAACGTTTTGATACTGTTGTAACCGTTAATCTAACTTTTACTCTAATAATATTTAAGTTCTGTATACACACAGCACACGAATGGTTATTTTCAATATAAATCGATGTAATAACACGCGAGCTTATTCAAAAAAGGAATTTTTCGTAACGTTTTCGTGTATTTACTTTGTTTTTAAATTTCGAACTCTGTGTTGTTAATAAAATTAATGGGGTTTACATTGTTAGTTAAAAGAGAAGAGTAATAAAAATTTTAAAACAAAGCTTTTTCATTTCAGGTGAGTGAATCTTCACTACTTGAGTGCAGCAACGGGCGCTACACTGCGTCCGATACGGTGAGTTTATTTTATCTTATTACTTACATATTTTTAAAGGGAAAACTGAGAAATTAACAAATATTCATTGTGATTGTATATAAATTACATATTTTATGAAAATAAATGTGTGTATTAGTTGTGAATGAATGAAGTAATAACTTATTACTAAATTCATAGATATTGGTCGTATTTATTTGCAAAATGAAAAATTTCCAACATTCCGCATTTCATTTCACGTTGCAATGCAGCTATTAAGTTTTCTCCTTAACAAGACCAAAAAAGTACACTTTTAAAAGACTCGAAGAGTTAATCAACAAGATTTTCATACTTGCAAAAGTATCAAAGCGAAACTCGCAATCCGCAAAGTTTCTCGCCTTTTTCGCTTTCCAACTTTAGTAACGTGTAAACATTTTTTCCCCTTCCAATAGTCAATATCTGAGCCCCATTGAATACAAATGTCCCTTAGTGTATACGGCACATATTAATTTAATTTTCATTACTGAAATCTTTATGTTGAAAAAAGGTAATAGAATTAACTCAGGGTAGGTCAAAGCAGATAAGAGCCCTTTATATCTCAGCGTAATTGTGTTTACGGTATTCCAACTTTGTGAATTTCAAGAGCAAAAAACTCGTACTTATAATCCGCTAAGATGTTTGGGCTCATTCGAGGGCTTCTTTTCTATATCAATGTGACGAATTTCTTTCCTACAATTGGT
>JAAAKR030232290.1:4788-15999 GCA_010014985.3 Delias pasithoe
GAGGTTCTTGTTTCATTGTTTTGGTACTTAATAAATAAAAGTTGATTAATAATTACATAAAATTTTTATTTGTTTGTGGGTGTACCTTTATAAATTTACCTTTTCGTAGATGTACCTTGAGTACAAAACGTTTACGCAACACTGACATTAGTTCTTGTTTGACATTATTATGTTGTGTTTCATCAAATTCAAACAATCTATATATTTACCCTATGATATCTAATAAAACATTGTAAATATTATTTTAAAAATGTTCAATAATCTATTAACCTTTAAATATAATACTGAAAAATTTGCAAGAGTAGATATTGAGGAAAATCTTGATGTAGGTGTAGCAACACCTACAACAGGATTCAATTTTCGAATTACACAAGTGTTCTGAGTTTAGGATCTACTGTGAAATATGAGCTTTAATATATAAATTAAGATGATATATAATTGTTGACTAGTTTTGAATTTTATACCTTGTAGTTGTATACTATAAATTAAAAATTATTAGTATTTAAATTTTATCAGTGATATCACGCCTGAAGAACTTTGAAAGACTTAGGTAAGATTACATCTTAGATTAATTTCCAAAATTGTTATTAATTACTTAATATCATTTGTAATATTTTCGTGATAGTCAATAAACATATTAACAGCGTACATAAACGCTATGTATGTATAACTATATTTTAGTATAGATTCAAAGACATGTAGGCTGGCAAGACAGGTTGGTAGGAGCTCATATCCTAGCTCAAAAATCTGTATAAAATTGGTTCTTTTGGAAAAGTATTTTAAATGACTTACCATAATTAGTATACTCTTCTAAGAGTAGGTCATTGCTATATTATTCTTATCATTCAATCCCCTTATACCTAATAAGGTAATGGCCTTCTTCAGTTATTTTTTTGTATTGATTTGGTACAAGTTCTTTGTCTAGCCCTGGATGATTTAGATCATTCGTAATAAGCTTCTATTTTGTAATGTTTGTTTGTTTAGCTCCTGTATGTTTTCTGTTTCAAGTCCTAAAAAAATAGAGGAAAGGTGTGATTCTTTGCTTTTGGTTCTTATCAGTCAGTTTTTCTAGTGTTAAATAAGGTATATTGCTATTCAGTTGTATTGCTGTGTGTACTTCTATTATTAATTATTATAGTATATTACCTGGAGGTAAATTATTTCTATTTTCCTCCAGTATGATATGAATGAAATTAGAATAGGCCTCAGTGAACACATAATGAATGTATTTCAAAATTACTATAAACAAAATATCCAGAATTTCTGCCATAAATAACATAGTCATAAAGTTAAATACAATATTGTAATAAATATGGAAATATTTTCAAGTTTTTTTACAAGAAATTTATGTACGTAAAAAACAAGGACACACACTAATCAAATGTAACAGTTTCATCCTCATACATAGTAGCAAATTGATATAAATTGACTTTTCAGCGTAATAGGCACTTATTGTTCTTTGCCACCGCGATTTTAAAATGATTTATTTATAGTATCATAAATTATTTCTTTTACACAAAGAAGTTCCTAAAATACGACTATAAAAAGGCTGGCAACGCATCTGCGGCCTTGCAAGAGCCAGGATTGTCCATGAGTGGAGGATTACCCTAGATGAGCCTCCTGCTCGTTTGCCACCATTTCCATAACTAAAAATACAGCACATATTATCTATGTAAAAGAAAATATATTGTAATAGTATTGTCTATAATTACTTATCTTGCTGGAAGAATTAAACGAAAAATACGACGAAAAAATCGGTCTTTTTTATTTTTAGCCGCGTAAATAATAGGTGAGAGTAGGAAGTGCTTTTAACAGAAGTTTGTATTTTCAGTATTCAAAAATGGAAGCACTATCCAACATATTACAGCCTTTTAAGGCCGTGGTCGGCACAGTAGCTGCCGTTGTCACCATAGGACAGATGTTTTCGGGTGTATTTCTCTGTTACGATATTTACAAGCAGAAAAGCACTAAAGGAATTGGTATCATGCCATTTGTTGGTGGAATGATTATGTAAGTATATTCTTACTAAAAACAATATGAATGAGACTGGATTAAGAGTACATTCTAATAATTATAAACGTTTTTAGTAAAGAGATTTCCTAATGTTAATAATTTGATAATAGTAACAAACATAATGATACTGGTTATGTTACACAAGCGCTCCACACAAATGATAATAATTCAATAAATTCGTGAATAAAACAAAAATAATTCGATTATGTAGGCCTATAAAGCATCTAACTGCTTAAAAAACTCGGTGCTTATATTGATTACGATATGTTTCGTATGACAGGAGTATTCTGAATTTGAAATATGGCTTCATTCTCCGCGACGACATGATGATTCAAGTGAACTTTGTGGGATGTGCCCTCAACACAATCTACCTCGTGATCTATTTCAACTATGCGTCTCAGAAGGGTGTTGTTTGGGCCCAGATTGGGGCCGGAGGAGCTCTCTCGGCCGCTTTGATTGGTTATTCCGAATACGAAGATCCTAAGCTCATTGAAACGAGATTCGGAACTATTATTACCGCATTCATGTTTTATTTGATAGCTTCACCGCTATTTGGTTTGGTAAGTAGGAAATATAAAATATCACAATCAATTTATTATATCTAAATACACAAAGATGTTTCCTGCAACTTCCTTTGCATGTAAATTGTGTACTTCTTTAACAATTATTGGTGATTTATTGGTGGTTGAGATGTCGTTTTTAAGCCATACAAGCGGCGAGTGAAACTTATTGGCACTTCGGTACCCACATTCACTCACAGAACACAATACAAGTACATTTAATGCTGATACTCTGTGACACCATGGTTTCACTCTGAATGAGCGCGTCCAATTAGAACGTCAGCATAATCTTCAGCATACCTCTTAACCAAAAAATACATTGTTAGGCACTCGCTCGACTACTGTCTGGCCTTTCCAAAAGACTGAATACAAATTAAATTATAATTAGTATTCAATCCGGGGCTTGTGCTTGGTACCTATACAAATAAACAACAGTAGACATATTAATGATGCTTAAAGGTTTACCAAACTAAGATCATTTCATTTTTCTCAAAGAAGATTTTTTTTTAAACTTTTCAGAAAACCATAATAAAGAACAAAAGTACCGAAGGTATGCCGTTTCCTATAATTTTCTCTGGTACCATCGTCACATTCATGTGGTTACTCTATGGAATTATATTAAAAAATTCATTCCTTGTGGTAAGTTCTGTTCTGATCTCTATTATATATGAAAAACAATTATACATAATAAATTCATAAATTATTGAACATATACATAATGTAATCATTATATATGACTTTTTTCTGTTTCAGGTCCAAAATCTAGTTGCTGTGAGCCTTTGTTCCGTTCAGTTGGCACTATTTGCTATATATCCTTCTAAACCCAAAGGCAAAAACAAGAAAAGTAAAGCAAAGAAAGCAGATTAACATACAAAACAGATTATTCGTAAATATAAGTTTAATTATTATCAAATCATTTACAATACATATAGTACAAGTATTAAATGGCATTTAATAAAATGTTTAGTCTTGCGCCAAAAAGATTACGATACAGAGTATTCTTTGCTGTCTTTATGAAATTTAGAGCGTGTAAGGTACCGTAGGGTGCAGACTATAGACTCGTACGGTAATAACCAGACTAAAATATACTAAATGTTGTTTTCCTTAATTATACATAGGTACATAAAGTACGGTTTGAATATTTACAGCATATTTACAATTTTAATTGTAGACTAAATTTTGTAACAGTCGAGAGGAATTAAAAGAGTCGCTACCACATTCAAAGGTTACAGATATATTCATAAGGCGAAACTGATATTCCATATATGAGGTAACCGATCTTGCTGCTCATAAGTTGCTTTGTAACGATTTTATAAAATTTACTGTAAAAATAACTTCTACATAGAAATAGTATTTACAGAGTCCAGAGGATGAATAAATATATTTCATGATTATAATAATAATAAACTAATAGTGAATTCACAGTTTAATTGTTTTTCAAGTACTGAATTTTCTGTTACCAATTTATATAATTTTTTGCCATAAATAGTGTATAATATATTAATATTACAATCGCTCAAATTAAAATTTATTTCCAGTTATAATAATAAAGACTAATTATTAACAGACTTCCCAACGTATGTTTGAAATTTGTTTCTATTCAAACATATTAAGTGCAATAAAAATCGGTCTTTTACACAGGCTACGCCACAAAGACGTGCCTTTGGTATGGTATGGTTCCTATGGCTGTGATTATAGTTTTAATAGAAAATTGTAATCTTTTTCTTGCGGAAACACTCTTATAATCTTGAACGTGAAGCGAACAAATTTATTGCATTAACTTGCCATTTTTTTTACAAATAAATATTTATATATAATTAGTGTGTTTAATTTTATTTGCCTTAAAGCGAGTTGTTTTATTAATAAAATAAATAATAATTATATATATATTTATTTAAATCGAAATAGGTCTCCACGACATCATGCTTATCTGCCTTATCTAGATAAAGCAGTTAAACGCAATATATAGTATATCTACAATATTCAGAGATATACAATGTAATGCATCTGTCGGACCACCACCTATACAGGCTGCTCGCACATATAGAACAACTTTTTATCTTAAAAAACTTATTGAGGAATTAGAATTAACCAACTGGGATTGTCTGTGGATACCTTAGGTCCTAATCAAATTTACAATTTAATACTGAATAGTTTTAAGAAGTGTTACAAAAGCTCACAGAATCTTTTAATAACTAACAAAAATGTAAATCGATTAATCAACAATTGGCTAAATAAAAGTATTACTATAGCTTGTCAATATTGAGACAAATTATTTAAAAGTTAAAACTTGGTTCCAAGAAAGACCCTTTTAACAAAAATTTAAAACTATAATATAATAAGTCGAGAAACTTTAGAAACAAATATTTCTAGATAATATTTTAAGAAATAAAAATATCATTCAGGTCTTTGACAAATACTCAATGAAATTACAGATAGAATAAAAAAAACAATAGGCGACATTGTATTAAATGCCCTTCAAAATCTAGACAATTATAAAATAGTCAACAATTGATGATGAAACTTTTCATATATAATTACTGATGTGTCAATATGTATGCTACAATGTGTTAAAGTTTAAATTCGTAAATATCCTACAATACCTAGAGGGTCGCCAGCTGATTAGTGACCGTTAGTATGGTTTCCGCCGTGGTCGCTCAGCTGGCGATCTTCTAGTTTACCTAACTCACCGGTGGGCTGAGACCATTTTTTCATTCATTTTTATTATTTCCAAATGTCTTGTCGATAATTACTTGAAATCAACATCGTTTAAAGCAATGTGTTTACTTTTTATTGTTGTCCGTGCAAAGATTTTCGATGATTAATTTATACATTTTTAACCGGTGTGGCCACCACACTGAAAGTATTTAATGTGCTCGTAAACCTGAAAAAACCGCGGATACGAATTGGTACGGATGAGTGCACAAAACCCTCATAGGCAAAGCTGCTTGGTACTAAGGTTCCTCAATGGCGTTACGCGGCTCTACGTGCTTCATTAATATATTTAATACAGAAATATTAAGTTAAAAATAGTTTGTATCGCTCAGCTGCTAGGGCCAGTTTTTATTCTTATATTCCCATAGGACTCATAACTATACATTAATTTATATTAGGAAATATTCATACATAGTAGTAATTTACGAGTTCTTGTCTCGTTATTCAACCGCTAAATTTAATACATATAAGTAGACATATTTTTGCATTTTGTCAACGTTTAATGAATTTATATACATAATTTTACATGACAGCGAAAAGAACATTACAGGACAGAACATAAAATTAATTTCATTAACTAAGATCAATAATTTTATTTTTGAGATCAGTAAGTTCCTTTGCATGCATCCATTTGATTCCCGTCGCAGAGGCGGGACTGGGAGGCCTCGATATGCACCTGTACTTAGGATAATTTCAAAATTACACTAAAATAGTAAAACAATTTATTATCTCCTAAAACAGTTGGCTTTTTCTCATTTTATTTCGTTATTTGTAGCAAAAGTTTAGAATGCATAATTGTTTACAATACACAATAGAAGTTATGATTTATTATATTTGTAAAAATTTATTAAGATATGTTACTTCTATCATTAGCGGGTATGGTTTCGAATTAAATACAAACCCGTAGTACAAAAAACTGGCTGATTATATTTAGATGAAGTAATAAAAACCTCTAACCCAATTTTTTTTCCAAAGAGATTCTCCAACCGAACCTTAGCAAAGAGCCAAGTGCCTTGATTCTTATGCTCCTCTTGACAGTAGAACACCTTTGCAGATTGATATTTGCAGAATTCTTTCAATACTAAGTCATAAGGGAATGGATATATCTGTTCTATACGGCAAACAGCAATCTTTTCCTGCAGTTTTTTCTCCTTGAGTAGATCATCAATGGTTATAGCCACTTTGCCCGAGCAAAATAGTAGCTTCTTAACGTCTTTGGGGTTTTTACTTGCCGGTCCCGAGTCGCCTATTGCTCTAAAATGTAAGTACACATTATACACATACCTATATTACTTAAACAACTAATTGTTAATACAATTTTGAACATCACTTTAACATTTGAATCACAATGTATGTGTTAAGAGTAAACGCTACAAATATTTGTTTAAATATAAGTAAAAAGCCGGTAACGCAACCAATGCGCAGACTGTGGCGCAGTTGTCCATGGATGGTGGTGTTCTCTTACCATATAGGAGGCGCACCTGGTCCGTTGTCCGCTGTACCATAAAAAAATAAGAACTCATTTTTGAATGGTTTCAGGGAAATGACCAAACCAATAAAACTAAGCTTTGTACAGTGTGCAATGTTATGCTACTTCATAGAAATTTGTCAATATATATTAACATTATATTATATTTATGGAATCATTGTTAAGTTTGATTTGGTGGATAAATGTAATAAAAATAACTAAATCTTCCGAAATACATCGTAAATATAATTAATACTTCAATTGACTATTTTAACTTTGAATAAATATAGCTTAAAAATTGTAGTGGTCAAACCGTTGGAAGGTAGTTCCCGGCAAAAAATCCTTGAACGGCGACCGATAGAAGGGGTGCTTTAAACCGACCTTCGGCGTCATTAGAATGATGGGCTTCCGGAAGGGCAACGCAATCTGGCGCCGCATCAAATGGAAGTAGTTCGCTGGAGTTGTCACATTGCATACTAACCAATTGGCTGCACGCAGCTGTTTTACTAATAAGCAAAATTTTCTTTGAAAACTATTCTAGTACATTCTGTACTGATTTTGATAGGACCTCCTTTTAAGTAATTATTTTACTAAACAGATATACCTATTATTGGTGTATAAATGCCGTAGCATTTAATTTCCTTATTTTTTATTCTTAATAAATTAACATTTTAGTATTTTTTTTACAAATTAATTTTTTAATTACTAACGAGCCATATCCTTATCATCAAGATCTGGAATATTGTCTTCGTCATCGTCTGCTTGTTGCAAGTATCTTTCTACTCTACCAGATGAATGTTCAGGACCCTTAAATAAAATACTACCTCTAATATTAAAATAAAAATAAGATTCTTTATTTATGGACTTTACAATCGCTTTAGAACGTCATTGGCTCTACTAGCAATTCCAAGCCTATCCAGACCAGAGAAAAACCGGCGAAACAAACTCAGTGTTAAAAGTAGAGAAAAAGATTATTAATTTTTAAATAAACATATATGTAAGAAAAAGCTGCTTCAAATTTTACCAGTCTAGTACATATTCTATAAGTGAAGATTAAAAAACTGTGTTAGCACCTCCGTTTGTTGCGAATTACATAATTATTTACTCACAGCCCCATCTATCCCATGTGGCAATTGAATAACGAGGGCAGATTGACAGACCCACTTGCTCTCTCCGTTGCATATAAAAGTGTCAAAGACCGGCTGAGCTGTGTCTGCAAAGTCACCGTACTGGGCCTCCCATATCGTCAGCACATATGGGCTTGAGTACGAGTACCCAGTTTCGAAGCCAAGGATACCTGAAAATATAAAAATGTAATAGCCCTACCGGTATTTGTAATTAGTGCGCAATTAGAAATATAAATTCATGATAAATCGTATTCAAATGAGTGATATCTTTCACCACAAAGATTTAAATACAAAATGCCAACTGAAAGGGAATAAAAATGCAAGGAATAATTCAAGCTAAATTAGTCACGCACCAAATTCCGAGAGAGAGCTATTATGTAAGCTGTAAGCAGCCTGATCAGGGTAGAGCGTGTCTAGTACTCGATGCGTTGCGCCGTCTACTCCTTGGTGGTGGTATACGTGGTGTCTGATAATAACTTTCATTGAAATTACTAGCATACTAAAATGTGTACATTTTATACGGTATGAGTACTTTTCATTTATATATCGTAGAATCGTATAATTCGATAAGGAAGTTAAAAATATGTTAGGAATTATAGTGAAACTGATGCAGAAGCGTAAGAAGTGGAGTAATGTATCACTGCTCTATGAAAAATTTACTTTGTAAAATCCGAAACAAAGACACATATAATAGAAACCTGTGCGCCATAGTCCCTCTTTCCACATCTTCCCCAGTAAATCTAATATGTATTTTGTCCCTTAGCAGCGATCCGTACGCCAAGGCTTCACCCATAGCCCAATCTGCTATACCTTCTTTAACCTTTCAATAGAGAGTAAATAAATAAATTATTATGCCTAAGATCTAACATACTGATAGAATGTAAAACATTTAACCATTTTCTCTCTATTTTGCAATATCCTATTAATGCCCTTGTGCACTTCGAAGGCCCATGGCTCTGGCGGCTTACAAAAGTGTTGCGATATTGTCGTTAAACTTGATTCGCTGATACCCGTATCTAGAACCTAAAATATTGTTAAGCTTTCCTAAGAGCCAATTTGAGGGTGGTTTTTCATATTGTATTATTATATCGGTAATCCTTGTCATGTACACTGTTTAGGAACATAACAATATAAAACAAATTTGAGTAACTGATAACTACATACATTTACTTTTAAACTAGCATTTATTTTCATAGTATTTTCATTATAAATAATCATATAAAACATAACCCGCAAAAAGTCCATACCAACTTGGGATCCCGTGCTTCAAAGAAACCGGTCCATGGCGTGTCGATCCAGTCCATGATGCTGAGTTTTGTAACTTTCTTGGCGAGTTCAAAATGCTTATTTAATGTATCCATATATTCCTTCTCCCAACCCTTGATATCCGCGTCAGTTACCACACCTTGGCTTTTTAACTTCTCACCATACATTTGATCAACTGCAAGGTTTTTTTATATCGAACTAGTAAGTAAAACAGGAAGCAAGATCAAGAACACAAATCTATTGGAGCGTTTACATAACATAGAAGTTAAATATATTTTGGCTGCTGCTCTAAATAACTAACCAGTCTTCATAGAGCGAATTTTTTTATACATAAAGGGCTGTGTGAAACTCGGTTCGTCCTCTTCACTGTGACCAAACCTCCGGTAGCAAACCAAGTCCAAGACCACGTCTTTTTTGAATCGGCATCGGTATTCGATAGCTAAGCGCGCCACGTGTGCCACTGCTTCTGGGTCGTCACCGTTCACATGGAATACTGGAGCGTTTACGCATTTTGCCACGTCTGAACATCAAATTTCATTTACTGAAACTGTCTAATTCACTATTATTTTATTTTGATCTAGTATAGTAAGTGGGACCTGTTTATATCTAAATTCTTTGTGTAAAATTTTTCAACAATTTACAAGAACATATCAATCCCATGATCGTTATGTAAATTAAGTCATAAAGGAGATTAAGACTTTAAAATGTAGTATAGCTAACCGCAACAGTACGGAGAACTCCTGGCAAATCTTGGGTCTGTAGTGTATCCAATTTGGTTGTTACATATAATATGTATGGAGCCATGAGTTGTAAAAGCTGGAAGTTCACTCAAATGCATAGTTTCATAGACTACACCTTGCCCGGCAAATGCAGCATCTCCGTGCATAATTATCGCCATCACCTTTAACATTTATTCCAAAACAAGAGTTAGGTACTGCGAAACTATCCATATCGATAGCCGAAACAAACAACAGCAATTCTTTAACAGCGATCTGTTTCTACAGAGTTTTCTTCTCGGTCAATGGAAAATTGTTTCAAATATGGCCATGATTGATGATACTCGTGCATGGCAAACATAGCAAGACTTTAGGTATACCTTATCACCGTTATTGTCGCCTTTGAAGAATTGTTCGGCTCGAGTCTTTCCGACCACGACCGGCGACACGACTTCAAGATGCGAAGGATTGCAACTCATAGATACTTTGATGTAGCGATTGGTTTTACGAATGAATCGATGAATGTAAGTACCTAAATGGTACTTTATATCACCAGATCCCTAAAAAACAGAAAATTATAAAAACGTGGTTCATATCCAGATTAAAAAATGTACCAGCTATACGTAGACGTAGAACAAAACGTTGAATAAAAAAACAACGTTAGTTTAGTTTAGTTATTAATAGATAAAATAAACTCTTTGTTTAGCAACAAGGAGAAATTTTGATAAGAGGAAACAGTTTCAAGTATACTTTCGATTGACTTACGGGTTCCTTAGGCTCCATGGGTTTGAATTGCGCAAATATATCTGTCAGTTGTTTACGACACACATTTACCAACATATTTAGTCGACCTTAGGAAAATATAAATTCTTTTTATATAATACTCCTTAATGAACTGATGAAAAATTTTAATTCCACTTTAATTATGTTTCTAGTTATAACGTTTAAAAATAACATAACGCGTTTGTAAGGTTCGGAAAGAGATAATTATTTTTTTAGACATATGTTTCAATTTTGAATGCTAATCTATTGATTGATTCTAGCAAACGGCATGTTATACGTCATACCTCGGTGTTGCATAGCCATGACAATAGATTCTACTCCGAGCCTTGTGCTGGAGTCAACAATTTCCTCCAGCATTACAATCATACTTTCTCCGCCTTCCAGACCAAACCGTTTTTCGGCGGGCCATTTTGTTGCAAAATATTTCTCTAAACTGTAAATTTAAGTAATTTAATTGGATTTTTTAAAACAAAATATCAAGTACTGTTGTAAATCTTTTAGACGTATATGCAAAACATTGTCGATTAGCGATTTTATGTAGGATAACGAAGAACTTATAAGAC
>JAAAKR030232290.1:16099-29888 GCA_010014985.3 Delias pasithoe
TAAGACCAATTAAGTAAATTTATTCTGAAGTCAGAATAAATTTACAAAAATAGAACTATTTTTGGTGATGGATATTAAAATTGGAATAGTTAAGGTTTTAAATTTCATACTAAGCTATTGGAAAACCTACAAGACCGCTTTTGTCAGTCTCCGCATGATCAGTCGCTTCTCTTCGACGGTCTTTTCAAGGCATCCCGGTACTTCCATCCGTTCCCTGATAAACTGCAGATAGTCTGGATCAAACACGTGCATGTACTCCGCACCTATTGACTGGCAGTATACGGTCTCAAGACGACTAATGATTTCCCTACAACAGACCAAATTATTTGTATGTGGATGTGTGAAGTCATATTATCAAATCCTAAGTGGACATTGTCTTACGATTTTTACACCTGCTATTATAAAAACAAGAAAAGAGGTTATCAATGTGATGTCTATTTTTTATCAAAAACATGTAAGTACTATATGGGAAGAAATCAAAGAAATTATTTCAACCGAAGAATTTGAATACAATATTGTTCCACTACCAACCTCAAGGTTAAAGAATGTTCTTTGCCTCCAATAAATGTCCTATCAGGTAGTTCAAACTCGGTATCCATGTGTTCATCACCTAAAACAATTTTATTTAAAAACCTGTATTAATATCTATAATATTAAAATTAAAAATGTTCTTACAAATAATTATTAAAATATAAGTATCACATAAGTAGTATGTTCTCTATTTTGTGTAATATTTGTACATAGCTCGACCAAATTATCAAAGTATACAATCCATACAGACGACCATTATTATTGCTTAAATTATGTTAATGATACGTGCGATAGACGATTGCACAGTAATCTGTAATTCAATAACGGCGGCGGATGTTTTCAATGTCACCACTATGCTTCGATGCAGTTAGTCGACGAGAAAAACAACGAAACGCCGCGCAGTGCTAATATAAAGACATGATACTAATAATATAAGCGCTAAAAAATTTTAAGTATGAATGGACGTTTGTTACTGTTTCCCGCAAAAACTACTGAATTAATTTTAATTAAAATTTACAAAAATATAGTTTATACATTAAAATAACTTATAGGCTATAATATAAAGTAATATAGTGTAAATTGTCCGAAATAAATAAAGTGTCGTATAAGTCTGATCCAGTAGCGTAGTGGGCAGAACGACGTCTGCTGGGTCCACAACTATAGAATATAGTTATAATGTCATTTGTAACAAACAGAGTACATTACCAAGAACAGTTCCAAGTTCTCGTGCAACGAGCTTGCAATTAACCCCCTTCATGTCGAGCGGCACCGCCTGAGCATTTAGAAGCCAGCGAGCTGCCATTGTCAAGCCCAGTGGATCAATTTTCGCAAGCAAATGACCTCGTGCCTTAAAAAAGCCTTCAGAATTTTAATTTGTATTACAATTGACTACACAAAATACCAAAGCTCATTTACTGTATCGCAACAACATAATTGTTCTATTAGAACTGGATCTTGTTAAAGTTACAATTGTTAGGTCAGCCTCGTATATTTAGATTTATTTTTGTAATTAACTTTAAAAAGTGAAGACTACCTGATAACTCCTAATCAAGTTTTGGACAGCGAGGTGTAACTTTATTTTATGCCTAGAGGCTGGATCGGCTGCTTCTGTCTTTTTCTCTGACAAAGTATTTGATAAGTAGTATTTAGTGTTAAGACACCTTAGTAAAGGAATTTATGTAACATGAAGTGTAACGTTGTTACTTACTAGGCTTCGATTTAGGACTAAAATCATCTTGAAACTCGTCGATTTGCAATTTTTGACTATTTATACTTTCGTATAACCCATCCCAAGACTGTGAAACATGCATTTATATATAATGAGAAAAATTTCAAAGTTATCTTCGAGCTCATTTATTTTTATTTCTCTATTCATCTACCTAGATGGCTACTTACTAGTTTATAAAAGCATTAATATATACTTAAAGTTTCAATTATATCAGTATAAATAATAATATTAATAATCAAGTAAATTAATAGAAAGGAACAAACGGAATCGATTGATCCTTTTGATTTGGACCACTCAAGGTATTGATTTTCAAGAAAATTAGCATTTGATCCGTTTAAAAATGTTTCCGATTTTGAATAAGTTTCCTGATTTTTGTTCCGCAACACTGATAATGACCACTGAAATGAAATAAAAGACTAGAATATTTAGGTAAACCATTCTGAACACTTGTAGAGTGACAAAACATTTGTATATTAAAAAAATGGTATAGCGTACAAGTTTGGCCCGTGGCCAACCGCGCTACAATCCGTGGTTTGGTTGTGTTGCCGGATTTTACGTGCCATTACCGGTATAATTTCAAGGGCCTTCCACATCGTCAATCACTCAGCGAAACTCTGTAAATCTACTATTTTACACTGGTATTCGGTGAGCCCGCAGTATCACTTCGAGCGAGCCGTTTGAACTGTTGCGTCAGCATATGTTTGAGCATGGCATTTATAAATTGTAAATTTTTCATTCACGGGGAAATATAGGGATTATTAGAGACTATATTTTTATTTTTCTTAAAATTAATGTTTGTATCAAGAACATGTAAATAATTAAACAGAATATTTATACTTTAAGTTTTAAAAAATAATTTAACATACCGCTTCTTGACTTGGTCTTGATTTAATAATCCTAGAAGCATTCAGTGTAGAATTGATTAGATGATTGAATCGTAAATACATTTTTATTATTAATATAGAGATGAAAGAGTGGTAAATGCAACGAACAAAAATTTAACTGTGTTCATCCGAACAAATTAATTTATTTGCCAATTTTTGAGTTTATAACTTTAAATATTATTATAAAAATATATTGCAATGTGTTACTTAAAAAATATAATACTTATATGTAATAGTAAAAGATGGTAAAAAGTAAAACTAAAAAAAACTACAAAACTATAAATATGACATTGAAATTTTGAGATAAAAATCGTTCTAAATTCAAAGAAGATCAGAAAGGAGGTTTAAGGTACATTCCAAAGTTTGAGGAAGTTATCGTGTTGAGTTACTGGAAACTTACAACGGCAAGACACCCGAAAAATTCACTGTGTACTACAATGGCATTGCATTTAATTAATATAAAACTGTAGAAGGAATATTTTTTTAGCCGTGCGGTGCCTCTACACTGCAGTGTTGCTAAGTACGTTTTGGCCTTAATTATTCGTCGATTAATAGAGATGGATTTACTTGTGAAGGAAATTGCTAACAATCTCCTACTTTGATGACATGAAAATGTAATTGTGTACCTGTCCTCGAGACGTGTAATAATAATATATTCACCCATGAAAGGACCCATATGGCTGAAGATGTGCAAGGAGGTATTAGAGAGGCACAATTGTAATGAAACAAAAACTGTGTATCATCTATTTATCTACAAAACGTATTAATTCATGTATTTTGTTTATTTCTTAAACTTAGGTAATACTCGAGTGTATAGGCGACCTGAGCCGAGAACTTCCTTAGTGGCCGTAATAAAAAATGAAAAAATAATGCGCCCTTTCTTAAAAGGAAATAAGTTCGGGACGGAATCCCAATATACTGTAACATTACGTAAATTGTATTTATTCTGAAAGGAAAAAAAATAAACTTTTACCAGATATGTTCAATAAAAATTCATATAAAATCTTTATCCTAGAGAAGTCAATAGAAAATATTTTCTTTATGCATTTAATGTTTTTGTTTTATTTTGATGAACTCTATTACTGGTTGATAGTTTGAAAAAAAATACGAAGGCTACTCACTGGTTTTATTGGACATTCGATACCATATTTCTTTCTGATAAAAAAATACGGTGATTCCAAAAAGTCACAGAGTTTGAATTGAAAACCTATAAAGACTGATTTGTATTCATTCTTGATGAACTCTTCATAAAAAGTATTTAACTAAAAAAATATTGAATTAGAACATTACTGGAGATTTTAAAACCGACATACATAATGTCATGCATCAATTTGATAATACAAGTCTTGAAATTACATGAATTCATTAATTATTAGAAGCTTGGCGCTGAATTAGAAATTCCAAGGAATTTTAATCACAATATACGTTATTCCTAAAATATCTAATTTAGTAAGAAGTTATTGTGAAACTGTTAGCTTTTGTGCCATAGATGAAATAAAAATTCAGTGCAAATTCCAATACGATTTCATATTGGGAAATATCGCTATGATATTAACTACATGTATGAAGTTTTGAGTAAACGAGCCCTTAGATCGGCCAGTGACTATTATTGACAACGAAGTGAAAGTGGAATCGGATTCAAACCAATATATGGCCTAGGTTGCTGTGGATTTTGGAGTTAAATATAATACATTATATAAATAAAATTATATAGATATAATACATTGATCATATATTTTGGTTTTATCAATTTAATTTGTATTTTTCCATGAATGGCAATTATTTTCTTGAAATTGTTGTTTACCTTTATCGCTCGCTTCTTGTAATGTTTGTAGTTTCAATTTCTTATACCTACCTTAGTACAACAATAAAATATAACTGTAGTACCTACTGTAATGTTATTATCGAATGTTTCCAAGGTCTCTATGTAAAAGTTAAGAATACGTTTCCTTCTTCCGTATGTAACTACATTTAAAGTTAAATTCTCCACATACTTTTTATTATATTCTAATAATTCAACGCGATCTATTATCCATTCAAGTCCCTGTAAAGGTAAAACATATAAAGACAATTTTAAGCTTTATATATTTCTGGCACCGTTTAAAAATATGCTAAACAAAACTCAATACAGAACATAAGCTAAGAACTCGTAAGAAATAGATTAAAAACTTACATTTATAAAGAGAAACGCTTTTAATAAAATACTGCTAAGTAGGAGGCATTTTATAGTAATTAATTCAGACATATTTTATAGCACAGTTGACGACTGCTCAATCAGTGGTTATGTTAATCGATGGATAAATTTTGATCAAAAGTTGCGGAAATGCATTAAAATAATTGGATCTAAACACGTATTGTATCTGCTGATTTTTATCAGGAAAAATTAAAATTAGTTACATTTACTTACATTTTTAAATTAGTTAAGTCTGTTCGTAATACAAAATAAATAAGTAACCTGTTTTATTCAGTTTTTATTATAGTTTTCTCACCTTCATCTTTGGTAAGAAAACTAAATATAATATGTCATTAATAATTTACCTATGCTCGAGCTTCTACAATTAGTTTAGAACTTCCAAATTTAGTGTCATTTCCACTTTATAACAAATTACAATAGTAGCTATTGTATGTATAATCAACATAAAGAGTTTAAAAGTTTTGGCGCCAACGCAACAACGAGCGCGTTGGTTCTATTTTGTAAAAAACTGTATAGGTTTTATGCATAAAATTGGTGGAATTTCAATCACCTGAAAGTGACATAATTCAAATAATTTTACTTGTGAAAGAATAAAGATTAAAAAGGCTACAGCGCAGACCAGAAAGAATTTTACATCGTTTAATCGTCCGTGCTTTACGTGGGTAAAAGTTACGTACTGCACTATGTGAGGTTTCCTATACCCCAACATAATTAAATCTATATATAGACAATATTTCTTTAAAGTCTTTTTAAAAATATTTATATTATTTTCATACTAAGAGGATATAGAAATAAATTAATTTTTTTTAGAAAAATAAACATTTTTAATATCTATAGGCGTTGTAACAAAATTAGTACTTTTTTATAATTTAAAAGAGGTCATTTTCGTTATTTTAGTTTTATAAAAAATTCTTATTGCTCTTTATTTCAGGGTCTAATAAGATCAGAAACTATGATAAAGTAAAAGTAATTTAAAATAATTACTTTTCATGAGATCCCAGGTAGTTCAAATCTGGTTTGTGAGTGCTTGACACAACTTGCGGATGATCTTCCGCTGCGCCTGTGACGCTACTACTAAATCACTGTTATTAGGCGACCCCAGCTACGTTTCAACTCCAGCTACTCGAGGTTTCGTGTCATTCGCGCAGCCATTTAAAAATATATGACGCTTTTTGTTACGCTGGGGTTTATTAAACTGCACGTTGTGCAAGGAGGCTTAAATGAATAAAATCCTTTTACTCGTGAGTGAAACCCCTTTACTTTAATGCCGAGTTTATAAAAATTAACAAAATACCAAATTATTTTGGTTTCACAATAAAAATCGACACAGATACCCAAAGCGTAGTTTTTTCATAGTCTATATTTTCATCAATTGTCAACCACTTTTATTAACATCTGTAGTTGACATTAAGGTCTGACATTAATTATAGTCTCAGTTTTATCGAAATTTTCCCAAATTCGCAACTTTTCAACATCTCGTTCTATTTTAGGACGAATGAGTGATAAGAGAATCTTTTAATTATTCTTTAAGAGCTGTTACTGATGCTGTTTGGTATGGAGCTATTGATGGTGGTATGAGGACCGTTTAATAAATTGTGAAAAGATTCGATTCTTGTGACTGCATTAAGTTAGGAATATGCAATGGAACTGCAAGTATTGGAAAGGGCGATGGCTTTGCCTGCTTTTGATGATGGTGTTGTGCCCCTTTATATTGTGCCAGAAGATCGGTGACCCATATAAAATACTGGGTATACACCGTCGAGCAACATTGCCTGAAATAAGGAAGGCGTACAGGCAATTGGCGAAAGAATGGTGAATCTAGTAGAATACTCTCATTTTTTGATGTTTGAAATTACTTTAAATAACGAATACATAACATCAATTGAAGTCAATGTATTGAATTATTTTTATATCTTAATATTTCTCCATTATCACTAATTTCCTATTAAATATAAAGAAATAATATTTTCATTAGGCACCCAGACAAAAGTGAAGATCCCAATGCAGAATCTAGGTTTGTTGAAATCAAACAAGCTTATGAACTATTATCAGACACAGAACGAAGACAGGCATATGATCTATATGGTATCACCAATGAAGATGATCATCTGTATAAGCAAAGACATGACTATAGCCAGTATGCTCGGTTTAGGTAAGTAGATTTTGAAGTAAGTTATACTTGTGAATGTTAAAATTCTGCTGTAATTCTTTTAAATTTAAATATCATAAATGTGATGTATTAAAATATGTCATTACACTTTGATTTAATTAATGTTTTTGATTCATTTTCTATATAACATTTGTAAAATAATTTTTTAATAAAATGACTAGTCATACTGTATAATAGTAAAAATTTGTCTTACACTGTAGCATTTAACTGATGCTTTATAATTATTATGATTTATTTTCCATAATATTTAGGTACATAATTAGGAAGTGATTAGGTACTTTATTAGCCTTATGCTTGTAATTTAGAAACTCAGATTGTGATTTATATGCCATTAATCTAAAACTTTTTAAATTTTATTTAATATTTATATGTTAATTTTTTTTCATTAAAACTTATATTGCATTACTAAAATGAAGATAGTGTTATGGTTTATTACTTTTATATATTATATTAAATTGTATACTAGCTAAAACATTAATTGCATTAAATTAAGAATAAAACATTTTATTGCCATAATTTAATACACAATATTTTTACAATTCCAAAATTACATGTTATATCAGATTAAGTATAAATAAAAAATACCTTAATTGCTTTAGCAATCAAAATTGATAACATTAGGATAAATGTTTTTCTTATCAATTAAGAGTATGTAAAATTAAATATTTTTCAGCAATGATCCATTTGATTTCTTTAGTGCTCATTTTCGTGCACAAGATCAAGATATAACATTATTTCATAAATTGTCTGTGACTACCAGGTATGTGATTATAAATCAAGTATTGTAAAACATCTAATTATTACATCCTAGAAGATGTGTATAATACACTTTTACTAAATTTTCTAGACATTTTGAAAACAATATACTCGAAAAGAGTGTTCATACACCAGCCCTTGTGCTTTTCTATACCGACTGGTGTTTTGACTGCGTCCGATCAGCACCTTCTTGGAGGAAGTTAGTGGAAGCTTTGCAGCCACTTGGAATCACACTAGCGACGGTACACGCTGGTCACGAAGCCAGTTTAGCAAGAAGGCTGGGCGTACATGGAGTGCCTTCCCTTGCGTTTGTTTTAGATAAGCAGATCTACATATACAAGGAGAGCTTAACATCTTTACCAAAGATTTTAGGTAAGTTTATTTAAAACGAAAATACAATATTGTTTGGAATGTGCGATTTTTCTTTACAATATACTTTTGTGCTATATAACAACCAAACTTAAAAACTCAGCAAATACAAGTTCCAAGAAAGCTCGAGCATGTAAAAAATATCAACAATAATAGAAAATAATAAATCAACAAATGTATTAATTCCCATGTCTGTAAATTAATATTAATGATTTTACAGAATACATTCGTTGGAAGTTTCCATATAGACTGATACATAACTTAAATGATGGCAACGCGGACGCGTTTCTGAATGACTTCGAGGACAACAAGGTGAAGGCGCTGATATTTGAGGAACGACACATGTTGAGGTTACGATATCTTATCACTGCTTTTCATTATAGGGACTGGGTGTCGTTTGCGTAAGTAACGGAATCTATTACTATGACAAATAACTTTAGTAGTAATAACTTTAATAGTTACGTTAAGATTACAATTTTGCCCTTTTAGTGCTCTTTCTGTAATAAATGCGTTTATTTATCCAAAAATATCAACTTTAAAATAAAAGCAAAAAACTCGTTAATAACAATGACCTTTTAACAACGACGAGAGAAAATTGAAAATATTTATTCAAATCGGAATAATAAAAAGTAACGCGAACTACGTCGTACCACTTAATATAATGTTATGTATAAATTTCAGTTTCGTAGATATCTCTGCCCGTAACACGCAGAACCTTACAGCTAGGTACAAAGTACAGAGAAATATGGATACAATGGTGCTCATGAAGGAGGACTCTCCTGAACCGGCCGTTACTGTCAGCACCACGGAGATACCAACGCAAACGCTGACACAGCTTATAGAGACCAATCAGATATTGACGTTGCCACGTTTATCTTCACAGGTTATTCAAATCAATGACATTTTTATCTGTAGTTCTGTCACTTGATTTTTTTTTAATCTTTTCAAAATTAATCAAGTAGAAGCTTTTTGTTTATACGTCACCGACACGGTTAATAACTGAGAATTTTAATAGGATCTGTTAACAACTTGTCAAATCGATAGTCATGTAAAAATGGAGGAGATTGCCAAGATTTCTGTAGAAAATTTAGAATATAGAATCGATTTAACTGGAATCATTACGAAAGAAGCCATAGTTATTGTGAAGTTTATTAGAAGTTTACAGAGCCTCGTAGCTAAATAGTTTTATAAGCTTACCATAAATCAACAGGTATCGGATTCGTATCCCAGTCCAAAAAAAATATATAATTTAATTTATTCGGTTTTTCGGAGGGCTTTTACAGGTCCGGCGAGTTTCTTACCAATGTCACACCAATGCAGACGCATATCCTTACGCACTAATTGAGACGACTCGTCCGACGTGAACCACGGGCTCACAGAGAATACTCGATGTGAAAAGATACTTGTACTGTGCCTTACAGAATTATTTTTATTACAGAGTGTGCTAGACACGGTCTGTCCGGTGGAGTGGCGTGCCGCCCGGCGTCGCTTATGTTGTGTGATTATTACGCGCGACACGCACGTACTCCGCGACTTACGTCCACTTGCCAAGCGCGCACCCGAGCGTTTGAGGTACGCGTATCTGTATGCACATAAACAACCGGAATTCGTAACTGCCCTAGCTAATGGTTCTGGTAAGTAAATTTGGCTTTTTATACAGCAGTAGTACGAGTATATGTATTTTATTGTCATTTCCTCAAATTATGTATATAGAAAAGTTATCATTTTTCGTTTATATTATGTAAATGACCGTCTTATATATTTTATTGTCTTAAACAAAATCTAAATTATATTTACAGTTACCTGTTTTGTATGTAGTTTATATTATACTCAATAACTTTTATCTACTAGAAGTTGATTTTTCTTTTGTGTTTATACCAAGCCTTGATCGATCTTGTAATGTTTCATCACCCAGGTATAGATCTCTCGTCCATCGAACACCGCATAGTAGTAATATGGCGGCGTGAAGCTACAAGGGTTCAATTCGAGTGGCTGAACGAATCTTGGCCGAGTTGTTCGCGATGTGAGAATGACCCAACTTATCAACAAAGACTGAATGAGACGACGAAAGCTTTGGAAGAGCTGGTGAAAAGATTACTCAAACCTAACGAGGTTGTTGCTTATGAAGCACGAGTACAGGTGAGCTAACATTTTACAGTTAATAAATTATACGCAGCCTATTATTTTGCTGTTGATTTAATTAAAGTGTCGCAAAAAAGGTATATTTCATTCGACTTGTTTGTATCAGGAATTGCTAGATGAAGCGGCGAAGAGTGCATTGTGGCGCGCGTTTCTCAAAGTAGGCGAATGGAGTGAAAGGGCGATACTAGCGTTAAGGACTCAGCATGCAATATCAGCGATATCCGTGCTGGCCACTGTCGCTCTAGTGCTCGCTATTGGCTATTTAATGGCATATCTCATGTGAGACTGCTCAATCTCTATTTATTACTAAGCTTTCCCGAGTCTTCTTAAAAAGAAAAAATCACTTTGCCTTTAAGATAATAATGACGTTTTTTTCATTGCTTTCGAAAACATTGAATTCATTCACTTTTGGAACATTTTTATTGAAATCAGCTACATATGCGGTTACGATTGATAATCTATAATAGATTTGTATATTTATAATTGAATCTTTGTATCATTCATTTTTTACAGTCGCGTAGAAGAAGAATCAGTTCAACGGCAAAAAGAAGAGCAAAGAGAACAAAATGGAACTAAAAAGGATGTCAAACCTGAAATGAGGTTGCATGAACTCAGAGCAGAGAAATACAATGGACTGGTCAGGTGAATTTCAAGCTCGACATCCGCGTCGTTAGCCTGCGACGTTGGTTCTATTCCCATAAGAGAACCGCCCCTTTTTTATTTGGTATATAGCGAATAACGCGGCAAGCGGATTTCCTAATAGTAAAAAAATGTAGTCCGTTGTCCTCTAAATAATAAAAATAAAGAGTAATTTTTTTTAATGATTGTTAGATAATTTATATATCTTAGTAAATAAATTTCAGACTACAAAAACCGGGTTGCCGAACGATTGTCCTAGTAGTAGATATGCAAAGTCGGGTGCAGCTGTTGTCCAAATTTCACAAGATCGTGTGGCCGTACCGCAAGTAAGTGGTAGATTCGTTTTAGAGAAGATATCTTTATAAAATAACACGGTTGAAATAAAATATACAACAGCAAGAAAACTGGAAGAATACGTATTAGATTAGAGGGATAACTCATTGGGCTATGCTAGTATGATTATTAATTAATATATTTTAAACTGGTTATTAGGAATAAAACGCTGGTATTCGCTTTCTTATGCGTGGAGCGCGGTGTGGAATGGTTCAGGCGTGTGCTAGAATTGTCCCTGGGTGGCGGATCGTTGAAGGTGAACGCGCGAAATTGCGTCGGCACTGTCCTAGCTCTCAACCCACATCGGAAGTACTTCTGCATCTACCATGCTAAGCATCCTGAGTGTGCGAAACCTCATAAGGTTAATAACATCTTCTCTTAATCCTAACCTCATATAACGATAGTAATCTCTAAATACGGATTGATTTTTAAAACCTAAAAGGATTTTCTATTTATTCACCAAACAATAATGATGCTTCATTTGTTTTTAATAGTTTAAACATTAAGTAGATGAAAAAGTTTGACTTTCAGCGCATGAGTCGAATGACACGATCATTGGGTGGTGGCGTCATGGACCCAGAGGCTGGAGCTTTCATTGGATTCACAACTGACCCGGAGTCTTCGGATGAAGACTCTTATGACCCGCCCGTGCTTTTACAAGGTAAACTATCATTGAGGATGGCTTTTTTATTCATTTTAACGCCAACTATGTAACACAAAAATATGTATTATATATGTATATTAGTATATAACTTCTGAATTTTCTATAACTTTTCTAAAAATGCTTGAATGAAAAAAGTAAAAATTACCATATAATATGCCAGAATATGCAATATTGTCTTCAGTACTTATGGGAACACAAGCTATATAGCTTGTGTTCCTTCAAATTATACTATAATATCGTTTTGCTATTTTAATTGTAGTTTCATTCCCTCTGTTGTTTTTCCACTCGACATACTTTTAACAAACCGAAAGGGTATAAAACGGTCAAATTGTTACAACTTAATGTTGTAAAGTAGTGCATTCTTTCAGAAAACCTCCTCGACGGGTTAGAGAATTGGTTGGACCGTCTGTTCGAGGGCAGCACACATCGTTATTATGTCAACTACTGGCCAGATATGACAACCAAGTGAGACCTCTTTTCTTCGCCCAGGGTTATCTTTGATTTTTTTGTGGCACATCGCGAGGTGACACAGTTTTTGTTATCGTTTTGCGTGGGTTTCATTTGCAACGGCTTTAAGTCAACGCATTGAGCCGAATCTTGTGCTGGTATGTTTTGGTGGATTTTTTTAATTTAAGGTTAAGAGTTGGATTGTTTTTATGCTCTCTTTCAATATGTGTTTGAATAATATAGTGAAATCTTTCTATTTTATTGTTGGCAGATTGTTTACAAATTATTATTTGACATTCAATTGTTATATTATTTAAGTACGTAATTCCGGAAATATAACGTATTCCGTCTCTGAAGGTTTGCTGCCCGGTTATACTGCCCAATTAGATTCTGAATTAGACCAGTTAGATAGAGATAGTTTAGGTTGTCTATAAGTTGAGTTTTCCATAGACCAAGTTTTAAAGTATGTCGTTGCTGGTCCCAGTATATTAAAATAATGTATGTAATATGGTAATAGACAAAGCTGTGTACAAAATAACATAACATTTTCTTGCTTCTTTCCTTTTCAAGTGAAACTAAAAGAAAGCGATAGTAGATTTATTATTTGATTTCAATTGAAATCGATTTGTTTTATTAATATAAATTGTAGCAAAAATATTAATTTTATGTTATTTCATGAATATTAGGGTCAGCCATGAAATTAGTGCCAGTCACAATAGTACTGATAGTCGCACGAAGATGGTTAGACTAAAATGATACTTTCGCGTTGTTACGCCAATAGAAAAATTATACAAATTTTACTATATTAGATGATTTATTTAAATTAGAGTGCTCTGGTTCCTCTTATTGAAGTCCCTAACATATATAGCATACCACCAAAACCACAACAATATAATACCTTTTTAAAAACTGCCACTTTTACTTGATCGATCTGTCTAGAGCCAGTTTAATGAACAATTTTCTTATTATTCACATTAATGTTGTAATCTAGATATTATAAAATATAGTTTGCCGAAACTACGGTTATTACAGCCATCTATTTAAAGTTCTTGATATTACATGTAAATAGGTCGCCTTAATTTTACAAATAATTATAGGTATTAATGTAGACAGTATTATTATCAAGCAAGGTAGACCATACGGCTTCTATTATAAAACGTATGGAAGTCACAACTTGTATAGAAAAAATAGTTGGATTAATTTATAAAAACTTTGCCATTTGGAATACGGGCCTTAATTCGGTAGCCGCAGTGAATATTATTATATTTCTTAACAATTGTAAACTGCAACTTCTCTATTGTTTCTTTTTGTATTAAAATGTGCACTTTTTATTTATTAATTGTTTTCATTTTCAAACCTTATTGACACTGTGTCTATTGAATTATTCAGTATGTCTGGTGTATCTTTAATTACAAATTAAAATAAGTATTAA
>JAAAKR030233573.1:0-10628 GCA_010014985.3 Delias pasithoe
CTGATATTCAAGCAATTTATATATATGCTTAATTTTTGTTCTTACATTTCAGTTCAGCGATAGTCACATGGCGGAAGAGGAAGAAAATTATACGTCACAAAGCGAAGGTTGGCGCGAGTTGTGCGACCCAGACTTCGTTGCACATGCGAAAAGTCGTCTGCATCGCAAGTTAACGGAAGAGTAAGTGTTGCATGCACTTTTAATTAGATAAAAGTAACACTGGTTACAAACATCAGTAAAATAATTGAGTCTTCATGTGTCGAGAGTTATGATGTAACAGTAGCAAAAGTAAGTATTATGGGATAGTCCACACTTTCTTATCAAAAATAATGTAATCATAATCAAGACCCTTTTTCATTTATTTCTATGAAGTGTTTGTAGTTGTTGTATATTTTTTTATAGGTATGTGTTAAGAGAAAATAAAATAAATCAGTTATTAATTTCAGAGATGATAGTCTAGATACAGCTTTGATAGAGCATTTGGTGTCTCTATGTCGTCCTCTAATATCCATGGGTTTGCTCCATCAAACGGTACCACAATTCCTGAACCTGGACATAGCGCAGGCGGTGAAAGCTGTATACACTTTTGCCCTGCGGAAAGATTGCGTCTTTGGCCGTCTATTGTGTCCATTAGAGGACGATCACATCGAAAGCGTTATAGAACTTGCTGAAAGTGAAAGCCACAAAGATTTAGAGTCTCGCGATGTGGTTCTGTTCTCGAGAGCGCTGTGTTTCCGCGCGGCCTTTTGGCGGGAAATTGTAAAAGATGAAGATAGACATGTATTGTACGACGGGAATAACGGAGAATACTTCCGGGATGTGGTTTTGGATATCTTACACGATACCGCTATTGTTAGCTCTCTATACGATGGATATTATTTCGTAAGTTTTTACTATTCGTTCGTAATATCTACCTTTAAATTACAGTTAAGTTACCTGTTTCGTGGCTATGCTCGGCTTTTATATGTAATGCAATATATTTATTTTAATTGCCAGTGTTAACAGAAATAATTATTTGTATATAGGCCTTATTATCGATACATTTTTTTAGGCACCATTCTATGAAATCCTGAAACATTGCAAAGAATATTTGGTCACTGCAATTAGAGAAATAATCTTGTTATTATGTGCTGTAAAGAAGAGTGAAATTGCTGACACGTTGACTAAACGAGCCCATAAAATCGGCTACTACTGGGCCATTGCAGACAGACTTTATGATGATACCATGTCGGAGAAAGCGCCTGAACTTGTTAATATGGGTAACGGAAGTGGTGAGGTTGGTGGCAAGGAAAGCCAAGTTGAGCCTGAAGACAGAGAGAATAGCCCGGACCTTGACCAGATCATAGATAAGATTGTTGCATGTAACGGCTTCTTCCATACTCTTCAGGTAATTAAATTATGTTATAAAAAGGAAAATATATGTTTCAAATAAGGCCGACAATATCAAATTAGATCAGATATAATTTGTATCTCAAGTGAAATTAAATCTAATCCAGTTCTCAAAAGAAATACAAAATTGTAATATTCGTTTGTCAAAGTTATCATTTTATATTGAGATTCCTCTGAGATAAATTTGTACAGGCTACGGGCAGTCTGCGAGGTCGTTACGTAGCAGCTGTGCGGGGCTGGTACGTGGCGCAAGGCTTTGACGCCGACCAAACTTCCGAACGCAAAGCTCTATTCATGAGCAAGTTACCCGCTGCACTATCGACACATAACATTCTGCCTATAATGGATGATTACTACAAATACCAGGAGAATATGTTCTCGGAGAGGTAACGTTATCGCCAATTCTCAATCCATATTGCGTCAATCAGTCGTTCATATTATGCCAGTTAGCTTATGAACGCATCGACACTTGTGAAAATATTTTCTATTTAGATTGGATTGCTGCTAAATATTTTTTTTTAAATCGGCGGCAACCGGGCAGGTGGCTCACCTAGAATATGCGGACCGCCCGTGGACATCCCCAGGCCTTGCTGGGCCGCAGATGCGTTGTCGGCATTTTAGGGATAGGTACATTCTTGTTTAAGTTGCTAAATAGAAATTTTCTGGTAAATCTACATTTCTGTGGATCAGAACCGCATACTGAAAACGTTTTTTGGCAGAGATTACTCGAAAGTGCCCTGGAGCGTGGTTACGTGCGAAAGTGGGGTGATAGATTTGTTACGGGACGCGGTGGATGCCGATGCTTGGGAATTAGACGCGCCCACGTGGGACTTCATCAACATTGTGCTGTGTTCAGCGCTTAACTCGCTAGCTCTTACTCCCACTGGCCAATTGTCCTCCACTAAAGTAAGATCGCGTTATATTTTTAGTAGTAACTATTTTGAAACATATTTTAGAGTTTTATCAGTACAATTACAATCGTTTAAGAATATGTGGAAAATGAACCTTTTTTAGTTGGTTCTTTTCATAAAGTACCCTCTGTGTTTTGGCAGGTAGCCATAATAGGTCGGCCGTTGTTCAACTTATTTACGAGTACGGTGCGTTTTGTGAATACAATACGCGTGGAATCGGAGCGACGTACACCTAGCGCACACGTTTCTGCTTTGCCTGATGAGTGGCGAGACGTCTTCGCTCCTGCTGCTTATACCGCCCTACTCACTGTATATCAACGCCTACTCGAGCTCTGTGTCTCTAAAAATGGACAGCTGACCGTGTGCGAAGCCGCCTTAGAGGAGGCGGCGGCGGCGGCTATATCCCTGATTCAGTGGGAACGCGTTGCGCTTACGCGGCGGGCTGAAGATTTCTCACTAGAGCGGCTGACATCCGATGCCCTAAATGCTCTCTCCCTTGACTTATCTGCATCGACGCATTACTTAGCATACACTGCACTTACAATACTAGCAAAGCCGATGGTACTGGACGATGGTAAGTGATTGATGTAAGAAAGTCTTTATTAAATAGCTACCTTCATAATAATACGTCTGCTGGTTCTAATGTCCTCACCAGCGGACAGTACAGTACCTTTCAAAACATACAACATATTTTAATTATTTCATAGAAGAATATAGCTGTAAATTGGTTATTCGCAAAAAACTTTTTTATCCTTATTTAATTTGTATTATTATATGTCAGTGGAAAAACTGACACAGGCAGGCGAACGAGAGAACGAAGAGGATGATACAACAGTCTCGCTCTCACTTCAACTGTACTTGACGGCATTGCGGCAACGTGCCGACTTTGTGCTTCCCGACGAAAAGTAATTAAGTGTTTATTGTTTCAAATTTACAGTAAACTATTTGAATTTTGACACATGATACAATACATTTTTTTACTACTATGCTGCATGATACTGAATATAAGCTTAAACCGAAATTCAGACAAATATGTTCATCTTTACGATATTATCTATACGATTAAGGCTGGACTATTTTTTCTCAATTTATCAGCCCAGACGAAGTAAAACAATTTGGGTATTTCAGGTATACAGACGACACACCACCGGCATCATGGTGGGGACGCGCTCGCGGCTTTCTGCTAACTGCGATGGCTGCATTTATACAAGCAGAACTTGCAAGATCAGACCTTGTACATCACTACATCAATTGCCTGGGGTAACACAACTTTAATAATGAGCTGCTGTTCATTACAAAACAATTAAGTGTTCTTTGTAATTATTTTCAGACTTCAGTATAACTGAAAGTTATACACAGGCACAGAAATACACATAAACATACATGTATACTATTAAAGCTCATTATTTTAAAACGTTTGTCACAGAGAAAGTGAGACAATAGGATCCATCCTATCTGTAGCGATGCGAGCATTACCAGACAGCGTGCGACGTTCCATCAGCGCCGACGGTATCCCGTTCCCCGGGCAAACTGCGTCTTGGTTCACTACAAATCCTACCTCATTACGAGGTAATTAGATGTACTTTATACATTTTATGAACCCCTAACCTCTTGTGTTACAGATGTATTCAATAACTAACAGATATTTGCTGTCGCGTCGACAATCGTCTCGTTTCACAACATTAATTACAAGTTTCACTTGTTCATACAATGTTGCCTATATTATTCAGTCTTACTTTTTTAAATAAGAGCGTTAAATACTTGTAATTAATATTTTTCAGATGTGGCCATACAAGACGCTGTTGGGCGGTTATCATGCCGCGTAGTGTTGTGCACGATGCGGGCGGCGGGTGGAGCAGCACGAGCGCATTGGAGCGCTCTGAACAGCCGCCGTGCCAACGCCCTCCGACGTCTCGTGGTGCTTGCAGTTGCCCCTCCGCTCATCGACGAGCAACTCACCAAGCTTAAGGATCGTCTTTCGGACCTCGTTGATGTTGAGGTATTTCCATGAGACTTCATTTTTTAAAATTGTGCTGCAGATTATGGTTAAATTTAACATCGGAGTTTGTTTGTAGATATCAACGTCTCGTAGCGGAGGACAATATACAGTGCATGCGCGCACGCGAATTGAGGAGCAATGGGCAGAAGTCAGTGTGAGTTTAGCCGCCGCGCATCCGTTGGAGCCGCCACGGGCGGATCCCCCCAAAAACCAGCCGCTAGCTGCGTCACAGCTTCATTGGGTGCGTGTCTATCTCGCTTACCAAAACGGATGGTTGGTGACTGCACTGCAGCTATGGAGTGAAGCACTCCGAAGCCGAGTGGACGCCGCAGCACAGTGCTACATTTGTTATTGCCGCCTCCACCCTACTACTGCACGCCTGCCCAATGTACCCTGTTATACCTGTAACAACCGGTTTCACTCCGCCTGCCTTGTAAGTATAACAAACTTACTTACGTGTAGTAAAACTTACTATATATGGATCTTGATTACATACTTATATTATTTATTAAAGAGGAAATGCAAATTGACTTGTGTTACTTATTTTTTATATTTTATTTTCAGCGTAAATGGTTTAGAACAAGCAAGAAATCCAACTGTCCCTTGTGTAGAACTGTGTTCTAATAAACTTCATATTATTAATTAAATTTTTGTTATTATAAATTATTTAAAATAAAATGTTGTATGAAGTTTTACAATTATTTTACTTTATAATCCTTTTCAGTATTAAAAAAAAAAAGTTACATTTTGACATCTAATCCACTGAACCAATCATGATAAAATCTAATACAGAACTATACTAGCTTTTAGTGCAAAAGTAGACAAAATGCTAGAAATTGCTTTTTGGCTTAACCAAACAGTCAATCAGTAATTTTACTTACTTCCACAAAGCATGTTAATAGTGTGAAGCTGGTTTTGACTTCTGGATTGATGGAATCTTCAATAGAAAAACTATTAAGTAGTCAAAACGTATAATTTCACATTTAATAGTTTATGTGGTATACAATAGAATACAACTAATACTTAATGTGATCAGCTGATTAACTGGTGTACAAAATTTATAATGACTAGATACAAAATATAGCTACTTTGAAAAATGAGATCAACAAATAGGTGGGTCTACTTCTGCTACTTTAAGTATACAAATGTTTCGCTATATGGGTAAGATATAACTTATCTAGTAAGTATCACAAAGGCTTTAAAATAATTTATTTCCAAACAAAAATATCAATTGATTTGCAACATTGGAAATTCTATGTCCATGTACTAAAGAAAAGACTAATTTCATACCAGTCTCCATGTGGTCATTGTTGCAATAAAATTTTCTGGCACCAAACCAGCCTCACTAGAAGCTTACCAATAATACCTAAACACTTGAATATATTTATTATAATTACAAAAAGGCATAATAAAATGAAGTGCTATACAGTGCAGATATCTAATGGGCAGCCATATTTTGATTGATCCAGTCTATATCCTCATAGAATCGTGGGTCACTCACCAGCAGTGAAGCACGCTTATAGAAAAAGTAGTAACCAGGAGCCACTAAAATATAACATAGTCAATATGGTTTGTTTTTAAAACCAACAAGTTGTGCATCATTATTATTACATACAACCTAATTAGAATTACAATACTTACTACATCTTTGCAGTGTAAACAACACCATAACAAGAGGTTTAGAGATTGATTCAGTTTCATCCCATTTCTCAATGATCCATACCGATTGCAAAGCAATGGACAAAAGGAAATATGCAAGAATAACTATGGCAGCCACTCTGAATTTCCTGACTAAGACTTCCATTAAGCCAGCCTAAATGTAATAGTATAAATTAAGTCTTGCAGCTACAATATTTATGAACAATATTTATATATTAAATACTTACTTGAAAAAGGTACGTAGAAAAGAATGATATTAAAATAGATGTTATTGCCAAAACAAGGCACAAATCTTGAAAGCTATAAACAAAAAAATTAACAATCAATAATTTAAGGTTTACCTAAATATACTAAAGAAATGAACAAACTGCCTACAAGAATAACATAAGCAGTCCACCGCGACTTTTCGGGAAAAGACTCCAACAATTGAATAACAAATCACAACACATAAATAACATTTGAAAGACCAAACATATGGAGTATCTGGGCACTGATACTTTCATGACTTTATTTTATCAACAAGTATAGTGATGATATTACAATTTTAGATACATAAATATATCTTAAGTAACGATAGATAAAAAGATGTTAAAATTTAAAAGCCACTTGATAAACAATTATGAAGCGCTTAAACTAATAATTCAGACTTGCAATACAACAACAGACTATACAATACGTTTAATATAGTTTGGTAACAACAGATGTAAATCAAATAACTATCAGTACGTTCCAGCGGTTCTAGTGCTCGTTTGCCACCATTTACATTAAAAAAAACTGTACAAAAAAGCTAGTACCCAGAGCCGTTAAACCCAAAAATTATTATTATTATACTATGATATTATTGTATTACCATAGTATTCTATTACTGTTGTACAGAATATTATGCTAAATAAGCTAGAATATTATTAAATAACTATCAATTAGTAGATATATATTTAATTATAGATCAAATATCAATGCACGATAATAACTCTTTTCGACTGAGGGGCAAGAACTGGAGCTTCGTCTGTTGGACGTCTCGCTAGACCTCACCCGAACCATGTGAGTGTCACCCGGTGGGACATAGACGCTAGTTGCGTCCAACCACACCACACCATCGCAACACCATGGGCTATTCTGGGCCCAATTCAATCACCGTTCTGTTTCCACAGGGTGCACAGCTTAGTTCGTTTAAAAAGCCATTAGAGCACGGATCCATCGGGGTCTGTGACCACAACTACGTGGCATTTCTTTGAGACGTCTAAATGAATCTATAAAGTTTGACCCTTAAAATATTTTCTAATAATCTAGGTTCTCATAGTACCAAAAAATTCAGTAATCTTCTCAGTTTAATCTATTTATTGATTATATATTTATTATCAACATGTTCTCACGTATATACAAGACTCTAACAATAATCAAGTAAACTTTTAATATTAATACAAAACAATTCAGCATTAGAGGAAAAACATACATGGTTATTAACTTTACCATGCATGTTATGAAAATGTTACCTTAGTTTCACTAGAAATGAGTTTAAATTTAAATACAAATTAATACTTTTCTATTATTTTGTGTAGGTTACTTAAAAACATACATAAATATTGGATTATAATTGTATTATCTTTAATTTTCGCGGTATCTGTCATTAGGGATAAATAATATGTCAAACGCGATCTCAATATAACTATTAGAAAGCTGTGACATATTTGTGGATAAAAATATTTTGTACCTTTACTTGTTTTCCAGTTTTATGAAAATTTGTACATGTTTTACGTAAGCCTATATTTTTAAAAAATACTAAACCCTTTTTTTTAATAACATAAATATGTAACTTCCGTCAGTAGCAGGAAAAGGAAGTATTCAATAGAAAAAGAAACAGTTCAACATCCATATCCTGTTTGAGATAAATAATATACTTTACATTATATTTTGAATGTGGAAAAATAATAAGACCATGATGATTGAAACATGAAAATTTGATCCTTTTAAAATATTAATCAAAATCCATTAATAGAAGTTTTATTTACAAATTCAAACAATAGATAGCAAATTATTAAGGAATATTTTTAGAACCCTTTTATTATCACAATCCATAGTTTATATACCCACTCATCCTTGTAAAGTTTTTATAAATAGGATTTTACAGATAGTGTGCAAGTAGAATATGCTATAAAGTAAATGATGAACACAGAGCTCCCTTCTGAAGAGGTGATACAGCTAACATCACCACAGATGGTTACTGTAAGTTTATTCATGTATACAAAATATTCATTGACCTAAAAAAAATATTTTATAAAGAATTTGGAAAGAACTAAGAATTTGAAATTAATTAAGATTAGCAGGAAAAAAGTAGAGAGATCATCTGTGTCTTTGAATAGTAATGGATATACATAAACTTTTTGTCTCACTCATCACAACTTTACAATTGATATTGCATCAAAAAGTCATATAGTAATTAATTTTTTAAATATTTATTTGATTATTGGTTTCAAACATGTAAGTCAGGTATAATAAGAGTAAATACATAAATATAGAAATTTTTTTGTAAAAATAATTCACAGTCCCAAACATTTAAACAATTGTGTAAGATTACTTTGCTTTGGAAAGCTTACTAAACACAATTGCTTTCAGAATGTAGTTACATGCTGCAATATTCCAATAAGAAACCAATTCATATTTATAAACATTAAAACATTGTATTTGCTGACTATTAATATAGATGTCAAACAAGGATAAGAAGTTCTTTGTGTAAGGTGATACCGACTCTAGTCACATGGGTAATAAAAAAGAATTAACTGCAGTCTGTTATAGCTGCAATTGAATCTTTCACTTTCAGAAACTATGAACTACTTTTAAAAATTATGTACCTATTGATTATATAAAGGTACTATGTAAAAATAATTGGAATCTTGTAAAATGGTTTGTCTTTAAACCATTTTAAACTTTAAGTAACTTAAACTAAACTAAAAATTAAATTAAAGACTACTTAAAGTTTACTTTATTTTATTTATTACTATTAATTATTATTATTTTATTACTATTAAGTTATGTAATTTTAAAATTTAAACGTTAAGTCATATTTCCTTATAAAATGAAATTTTGGATTTTAAATCAATATTAGCATTAAGGAAAAGTTTTGTTGTGTCGACAGTCAGAGACTTTATGCATCGCGAGCGCGAGTGGGGGACGCGCGGGCGGCACAGCAGGAGGCGTGGAGCTGGGCCGGAAGTTGTTGCTCGCAGCGCGTGCCGGAGACACTGATCAAGTTCTCGAGCTAATGGCAGCCGGTGCGCCCTTTACCACTGACTGGCTGGGCACATCCGCACTACATCTGGCCGCAGCCAACGACCACGTGGACACGTGCACTGTGCTGTTGCGCGCCGGAGTTAGCCGGGACGCGCGCACCAAAGTAGAACGCACGCCGTTGCACTTGGCCGCGCATGCTGGCCATGAGCGTGTCGTAACGCTACTCTTGTCGCACGGAGCGCCTCCTGACTGCCGCGACATGCTAAAGATGACCCCCTTGCACTGGGCGGCGGCGCGAGGTCACGAAGCAGTCGCGCACGAACTTTTGCGTGCTGGTGCCGATACTTCCTTGCGCTGTAAGTTCCGACAACTGCCGCGTGATCTGGCACTTCGTCGCGGACACAATGCGGTGGTGTCTTTGTTAGACCGCTTCGAGCATGATCCTGCCATTAGTAAGCCATTTTGTCCCATTTACTTTATCATTTTTAGTATAACAGGGATGTTACATGACTTATTTCTTGATTTCAGAACGATTGACGACAGAAAAGACTCTCTCATCGGAAAATATTAAGGAGATACCCAGTATATAAATTTATTTATTTGTTATGTTATTGGTGTTTTGAATATACAAAAGGGGGTGCGTGGCAAAGCACGCGTCAGAAGTAAAACTGTTTAGGTTGGAAATTAGGACGTTATATAGGATCTAAAGAAATTGTCGTGGGATACAGATTAAATCAAAAAGTTGTCGCTCAATTTTTAATCTGACAGACGTTATTTCTGCATAAAAGTTCATTAAGAAAGCGAAGGGAGAAGTTTGTTAATAATAATTTTACCTTCACATCTATTATAAAAAATAATATCCCTAACTCAATTTTCTGCATCATAAATTTTTTCTTTTTCCTTTTACCCTCTTTCAGCAGTTTATTTAACTCTAACATAATGCATAACTGATAGAAGTCACTATGTTTGTATACAAAGTACGGTTTACGCCATTTGCGTTCGTTCGCAACAGCAAGCCGGCCTCCTCTTTAATATTTCCATTAACCACGCGCGCCCCGAGACTACGTACGACTAGAGAGCAGCTTGATTCGCCCTTTATCCTTCAGTTTTTCACCATTTGTTGATGCAACTTTTTCCATTTAATCCCAGCGCTAAGCATGCCTATAGATGTTTTACTTAAAAAACATTTCAGCGCAAGAAACGAAATCACCAACAAAAACACCAAAGTTTCCAGAGAAAAAACCAACAGGAATCGATATTAAACATAAGGTATGTTGAGTATTTTTAAGTATTGCAAACTTTAATGAACATGCTATGAATATGGACTATGGATTTCAGACCGTAGTTGATCAACTCATATATATACATATAATAGGTAGGGGCAAAAGTATTTTCGTATTTTGAATATATTATTAGTAATCAAATCTCTTTGGCTGTTCTGA
>JAAAKR030234370.1:0-10597 GCA_010014985.3 Delias pasithoe
AATAAACATAAGACGTATATTTCATTACGCGTCTATATAGCAGAGTGGCGCAGTGGAAGCGTGCTGGGCCCATAACCCAGAGGTCCGTGGATCGAAACCACGTTCTGCTAAAAGTTTTTTTCATTTTTAACGTTAAAATGTTTTATATTTTTGAATGATCAGTTTTTGTTCTTAAATATCATATATATACCACTTTTATACACATTATCCTACCACATTGCAAGCTCATGAAAATAATTTCCAATAATAATTAACTTCATAATTATATAGATCCATAAATAACTAAATTTATGACATTAAAAAAAATATGATTACTTGGTAACTTTTAGACGATATAAGTAAAATAAATACTGTAAACTAGAAATTATTGAAACATTGTTTTCAGTCTGCTCTATATTTAAGTTATAATAATAAATTTGATAAATGATTTAGTATTCAACATATTTTTATACATGATAAAATATATGAACTATACAAAGAGTATTTGAGGTACTAACAACAAATATCTTAAGCGTACATATAATAGTTACAGTCAAATGTTTCTAGGCGACCATACTTAACTTTTCTTAAGATAAAAATCAGCAAGAAAAACGATGAAATACGTGGAAAGAAATACGATGAATTCACGTGGTAATCAAAACACTCCAATGGATGGTCACTTTTAGCCTCAGTAGGCAATTTAAAATTTTATGTTTAACGAACTCCCAGGAATTCTTAAGGTACGTGCTCATAATGCACCCTCTTAAAAATTTACTTTGTATAAATTATAGATTACAGCTATTAAATCAATTTTAAAATTACTTATGATTACTTAGGCATATACCAGAATGAAAACAATGCTACTGAACTTAGCCCCAAATCTAAAAAAAACTGTATTTTTATAAGGATTTGAATGTTAGTTAAAACCATTTTCTTAGATACCAACATCTGTTACCCAATAATAAAACACGTCTCACGCATGATAACAATGAGTTGGCGCTTCGCCAGCAAATCTTTAAATGGGACACAAAGACATTGTCTTCCCAATTCATAAATACTTCCGAATATCGCTCCTCTTTGAAACATCTAATTAATCAATCCATCATATATCATTACGACCGCATCCAATCTTTTGCATTTAATGCGGAACGTGATGCATAAAGCTTTAAAAAAAAGTCCTCATAAGTCTAGTTTAGTTATAAGAACCATTGTTAAATTTTCAATTAATATTGATGTTGATTTATTAGCTTTATAAAAACATTGAAATATTTTTTTACTCGAGAAAAATTCAAGATAATTAAGTATGGCATTGAATCCAAATAAGTGTATCTCTGGATAGATTTATAATTAAAGTAAAAATAAGTTATCAAATAAAAAAAAACTTTAATAGAAAATCTATGCTGTAAAAGACTCAGCCCTGATGAAAATTGTTTTGTGTAGTCATTATTATGTATGATTTCTGGTTTGATGTTACGGCGAGTATGTCCTAACAGTACAATAAGATAGTCAGACATAAGACAATATTTTTGTCGTGGAATAGTACTTGAATTGTGCTTCGCTGAGCGAGTATGGATACCAGAGGCCCAGCATGTTAAGCGCTTCGGCGCCGTAATAAGCCGGCAACACAACCAAAGCGCGAATCTTGCCGTTGGTTGTATTACCAAGAAGGGGTTACGTCTGCCCTATTGTTATCTATATAATAAAAAAAATAGAAACGCTTATTTTCTTTTTCATGTATTATTTGTCCTTTTTTCATATCTGTTTAGATTTCGTATTTTTAGTTAGACTCTTTTAACAACTAATTAGTATTCATGAAAGTATGTAGTAATATTCACGAATAAATTGAAATCTATAACGCAAAAGCTGTACAAAAGAGCCACAGTGAATTTTCTTCTTGCAATGTTTATAAATAAATAAATACGCATGATGAAAAATAAATGAGACGCAGAGTTACTCAGAAAACCACTAACACCAATTTTCTTGTAAGCTTTTACAGTCCCACTGACTAGTGATAAATTGCTATTCGTTCTATGAAATTGAATTAAAACTTTTATAAGCATATAAAGCTGTTGACCCGCTTATAATTTTTTCCCGAAGTTCTCGACCTGCGAGTTGGACTCATTGGACCGACTCTTACAGAGTAATACCACAGGCTCACCGAACGCTAGTGAAATAGTACTTGTATTATGTTTCGTCAACTAAATGAGCCCCTTTAATTCTCATACCGCTTCAGCGGCGTAATAATGTGGAAACACAAGTAAAGCGTGAATTGCACCGCAGTTGTTGGGCGGCGGTGATCTCATACTATCAGGGACCTGTCCTGTTGTCCGCTATATTATCAAAAAAATCATGATAACGATTTATAACAAATGTTCAGTCAAGCCTGCAGAGGGTTAAAATAGTTTTCTACTAATCAAAATGATTTTGAAAGTATATTACATACACAAGAAACTCAATCTAAAATTAATATAATAGTTCATAAAAAACCGTTTTATTTTCGAAATATTAGTTTCATAACGTCATTAATAGAAATAACTTTTTAACATCCATTGTATTTACAAAATAGCTATTTGCGAAACTAAAACATCCTTATAGTTTCCATAGCTTTGCCAACAACGTGGAACGCTTTCGCAGATTCTGGAGCACTTAAGATAACCGAAATATTAATACTTGGAAGTCGCTTTCTGTGAATCCTCTTTGTCTGCTTTATGCGAAATGTCGCAGTTAATCTTTGTTGATGATTTAACACCTGATGTCTATTTCTTGTACGCAAGGTGATAGATGGTTGTTTCAGAAGATAAAAGTGGGAGTTATTCTGAATAATTACTATATTACTAGGATAATTAAAAAATATTGCCAATTATCATAATTGCTGTGAAGATATTACAGCAATTGCTTTGATGGTCAACATCCAGGATTAAAAAAAATTGAATATTGTAGTCCTTTATCTATAACCGCTATTATTTACAAAAATACATTTTCCTACTATATTTTGTCTCTGACAACAGTAATACTTTAGAGAACACGGGACAGGTGACAGCTATGAAATATTAATTCAAATAAAGCATCTTCTATAATTGTGGTAGGACTATACGTGTCTGATTAAAAATAGTATATGATGAATAATATGTATTGCTTTTATAGCTATATAAACACGTTAGGATTTTCTTCTGCTTTTCAAATAAACCTGATTGTCCTACATTGGCGTATGTACGTAGTTTTGGCAGTTAGGACAAACATTCAAACATTCAGTAGGTGCCCGAGCGTCAGTGCAATCGTACGTAAGACCGCGAGTGAGTTTATTTCAAATTCTGTTTAGATTGCAAGTTTAATGGACAACTTAGTGTAAGTGTTTGCTCTCTGGATGTAACATTTGCGTAAGTTTATATTTTTTAGGAATAGCAGACTTTTATATTACTTTGTTTAATTTTAAAATTTTTCATCGTAATAAATTTTCCCAACCGTCTATCTTTTATTACTTTAAACTGTAATAAACATTTTAAATATGTTCCTGTGATGCTTTAAATTAAATATACTTTATTGTATTATTATGATTCAGGTTAGGATGTGCGCCTATACCTAGCACCTAGTAAATTGATAACATCCAACAAATTTGGCGTTGCCTAGACATGTTGGTTCCTACAAATGGAAAATATTGAAGGGTTGTTGGACCGACAGTTGAATTTTATCATCCAAGAACGACAACACAGACAGAATACATACTTTCATCAGCACCATTTTGATGTTTTACGTTCTACAACTGAACGTTTTAGGTACTTTATGTCGTGCATCAGCACTCTATGGAACCAGCTGCATGCATAGGTGTTTCCAAACCATTACAACTTGGGAGAACCTTAAAACGAAGCGCAAATATTCTTTAAAGGCCGGTAAGGCAACCGCGCGGCAGCCCAATTGGTGGAGAACCGCTTGTATTAGACGAAGCTTTTGCCATTTTACCTCCCATTTTATAAGAAAAAAAAAACAAATGTAGGAATCTTTGCGAAATTAAGTGAACAGAATGGGTTTAAGATTAAATTGTCAATTTTTTAATTCAAAATCTGACAATATGTATTGTGAAATAATTTACCGTTTATTGTTTTTCGTCTACATCTTTCAGTTGTAATATTTTTTCAATAATAATAGTTTATATAAATTGTTAACTAAATAAAAAAAGCTATATGTCTTTCGTGTGACTTATACGTTCACATTCAAAGGATCAAAGGTTCCGTACGCCCGATTTAGCGTTTACAGGATATTAATAAACGTACATATGGAAAGATTTATGTCTTGTGCGTAATGGTTTTTTTATTTTATTACTCAAAATCGTATTTAATAAGACAATATTTACATGTTAAGATCTTTCAGAAAATAGTATGCAATTTGTCTTAAATCACTTCGTTTATATAATCTTCATAAAATAGAAAATGGCATGCGGTGGGGTTCTTTTTCTTTTCTATGTAAAATGTTCCATTGTGATATGTTTTTGGTGGTTTTTTACTATGTTCTCGATTGTTAAAACACTAACGAAAAATTTAATAATCTATCCCGCGATTCCAATTTAAGATTCAGAAGAATTTAGAACACGGAAACGACTTTAAGACGAGTATTTTAGAATATTTCATAATTTTAAAAAAAATTAGAAAAAAGATTTTTGATGGATTAAATCCTATCTAGCAAATGAGCCTTTAGTGATTGTTTGCGCATGTGTACCTTGATATTTTAACACACGTATAAGTAAGGTATATTGATAACATTCAGAACAAGAACAAGGACAGCCTAGACGTTTGAAATGAACAGGAAGTTAAAACTAAACGAAAAATTTAATATGTGATCTGACGGCATGAGATTAACCGTTTACCTACTGCGTGATTATCATACATATAGTATTTATAATGAGCATTATACCTTCTAATGACTACTATGTTCGCAATACTCAAATAATTTATAATTTATAAGTATCAAGATGTTATATGTTTTTTGTATTAAACTTTAGGAGCTTTCCAGAAAATATCTATATAGCTAGCTGAACATTGATCAAATTAAGTCAAGCAATAAATAGTATCTGCAGAAACCATTGAAAAGGCTATTAAAAAAAGCTCGAAATAGACTCGGAAGACGGATGTGAAGATATAAAGAGCTAAAAAACGCGTCTATATTTGAACAATATCAGCGTTAAATAATCGTAAGAGGGTCATATTGCACATATCTATCAGAAAGTAGGACAGTAGCGTTTGATGTATTTTACAATCGTCAGAACAGATTCCGTTTGATCTCGATGAAGATCTCAGTAAGATTTATTGCTTCAGTATTGTGGTACTTTTTATATGGTTGTGCGTATTTTTGAGAGCCAGATGTATTGGGATGTGACGTCACAGGCCGATTGGTTCAGGGAATAATGAACTCGGCTCTGATATAAGGAGAAAGTCTTTTTCTCGACTTGCTTGACCATGTCCTCTGGTGAGACCAAGCGTCTGTGTTCTGCCTTCTCTTCGAGGCTACGAGTCGCCGTTTGTTATCCTGTAAAGGCCAACAGCGGGAAATAGCATTAAAAAAGAAATGTTTTCTACCGGTAAATCCTAAACTATCTATCTCTTCAGCTAATCGCGAGGGGGACCTTGCGAAGATAGACTATACTATCAGTACTAATAACATCTTTAACCCACTTTAAATCTCATTTATACAAAATTTTAAAAAATATACTTGTACAAAAGATTGTAAATTTAAAAGTTATTTGTACATTGAAGTTGATAATTATTCCCAATTTATATTATTCTTTAAAAGGATTCTAGGATATAATATAATAAGGAATAAAAGGATTTAATCATCTATATATGTAATACAGTTTATTGACTTCTAATCTGAATTTTGTTAATTCGAATATCACGATCTTTGTTATATATATTAGCACCTATAGCAAACATTCACGTCCGTCCGTATGTTTACACAACAACGGTGTTCAGTAACTGTAATACAACGCTATTTCAGTTATGTCATTGCACGACTTTATCTTTATAAATAGTTAAAAATGGAAAATGCAGGTTTAAAGTTGATTCTATATGATTTTGAAATTATTTGTACTTGTAAAATGATGTCTGGTTGCCTGTAGAAATTAGTTTTACGACGAAAATAGATCATAGCCTGTTAAAGAAATATTTGTAGAAGTAGAATATAAAAAAAAATCCGCTTAAAAGACTTGGTTCTTAGATTTGTTGGTAAATTTCAAGTTCTGTTTATGTTAAGACAAATTAACGTCAGTGAGAGAGTAAAAGAAAGTTCAAGATATTGTTTCAAGTAGAAAGTATATGTTTAAATAATTCAAACGGTTTACTGTAAGATTTTTTTACCTTGCTCTGAGTGGTCTGTAGGCGTATAAAAAACATTAAATGTTCAAGAATCTGTTCTTAAAACACAACTAAGTGTGATGTGTTATGAAATCCTAGGAATTAAAATTTACTTTTATGGGTTTGTTTCATGTTAAAGAAATTAATATCTTATATTAATAAGATACATACATATTGATTACAATAAGAGCATTTTACACGAAGAATTATGCAAAATCAGTAAATACAAATTTTACAGGTTTTGAGATTAAAACATACCAATCTTAAGCCCGTTAGTTTACGACGTCATACTACATCGCTTGCAGATATAGACCGGACATCCGATGTTTTTAAAACAATATTGTAAAAGTATTCAGAATTTCTTCATAAAGTGTTCACTTATACATTTGAAAATATTATAAAGAAACATTGGGCTAACAACAAATACTTATGATATAAAAAAAATCTGAAAGTCCCAGATAAATGGGCTATTTAAAAACATTAAAAATACCATATTAAAAATCATACAAAAATAGGAATGAGTATTATTCGATTAGAGAAACGTAAATCTCTACGTTTGTTTACTGATCAGTTGCTTTTGATAAAAATTTAAAACGAAAAGAATATTTCGATATGCTTTTAAAATTGTTTAATGGTACATATTCTAACATATTTCCAAATTATCTCGATATTTCTTTTCTTTTGGTTTATGGACACGGCTAAGACTGATGACAATGAACTGTGTTAAAATTGTGTTTCTCGAAGAAAATACAATCAGGTTAAAGTGATTTAAATCTGTGGTTGATATTCATTTGACACATGTAATACTTTAACATATTCTATGGTTCATTTTAGTTTAAACTTATTTAAACTTGTTCGCTTACTCTATGGTTATAAACCTTTCTCTTTTTATAGGCTTCTAAACCACATTAGACAATACACAATGCGAGCGAGGAGGAGGTTAATAGCGAGTTAATTTAAAACCTGTGTTATTATGAACGTATCAAAATATCATGTCACCGTTTCTGTAAACTATCATTCAATGACCGCACACTATTGTGTCGTCTTGTTTAGATTTCTGACACCTACGGGTAATACAGCCACTCAAACATAGGTTGTTACGTGTCTTGGTGTGAAAATATCATAATTGAAATGTGTACTAATTTATGCAGCTCTCAATTTTATTCAATTTTCATCACTTTAAGAATGCTAAAATTTTCAACTTGTCCGTATATTTATAGTATAGTACTCCAACAAATTTAATATATTTTTGATAATATCTAAATACCGAATGGATTAAACGCCTAAAGAAGAAAGTAATGACAAATGGTTGAAAATCATATATGTATTTAGGTAATTATCAAATGACATATAGTTTTATTTAATAAGTGGAAAGATTTTTTATAATTACGACGCTTAGCCATGTTTACTGAATACTGAAAGTAGCAAATCTACTATTAGATATTGAAATCGGAATATGGGATACCTATTTAATATTTTTATTTTTACATGAACAGAGCATTAAAATTTAAATGTAAAAAATCGCTTCTTTATATATTTCAGAAAAAGAACCACAGTTAAAAAGATAGAATACTTTAAATATAATCGCTACAAAGATTTAGTCACATAACTATTACTTTTTATTACTATTACTATTGATTTTTCCGTATATTATTAATTTCTAAGTACTATTTGATCAACATTGTTAGCCAAATCAGTAAAACCTATAACAGTCACGTGCAAGTAGTAAGTTCATCTTCTAGAATCGTCTAATAATAGCCCCTTTACGCTTCAACGCGAGTACAATTCGCAATTAGCGGTTCATAGTAGCTGGCTACACGCCCAAAGTTAGGCACCCTTCATACAAATAGATAGACTCCTATGAGACATGTCAGCAAACACGATATAGAAAAAAATAACATTTTATAGAGATGTACGTAAAGTACAGCTGTTCTATTTAACACATGGAATAGTTACTTGAAGAGCTGAAATGTTGAACTCGTTCTTAAAATAAATGAATATTTGTATTATACTTTAATAAATTACATTTCTCGTGTTTCATTACTATGTAAATAATCTATATAATAATATGACCGCATGGTAGTTACATCACGTAGGCTAAACATACTTAGCATATATATATATAATATTTGTAGTACGAAGGTCTTAGCATTTAAAATAAGAAAATGCTCGTCGTCCTTTTATAGTTTAATGGAGATTCTTTTTATATTTATAAACAGCCAATTATATCTTCCCATTGCACTATGAGCAAGCCTTTGTAAATACCGACTCACAATGGTGATTTTCGGTCGTAGGATGACATAAGAAATATCAATGCGTTGTACTCGATACGAATGGAGTTCTGTTGCAATGTGTATATATTATATGTAGACTTTATAGGTAGTGGGCCAGACAACATAAAAGTATAGCTATTATATAATAGCAATTTATAAAGTAGTGTTTAAAACTTTTTTATGAAACCGGTGGAAAACGAGCAGGAGGCATACCTACGATAAGCGGTCCTTCGCTCATGGACACCTCCAACCCTCACAGGGCGTAGGTTGCGTTACCGGCCTTTATGAGATTTTTTTGAAAGTTCCCAATTCGTATTCGTTTGGAAACACCTCTGCAGGCAGCCTATTCCACAAAGTGGTAGTGCGCGGCACCAAAATGCCTTAAAAAACGCTCAGGTGTGGAACGACAAACGTCGAGGTGATACGGAAGACATATTGTCTAGAAAGCTTATGTAAAAAATTAAAAAATTAATGACGTATACTGAATGAGATGAGGTAAAAGGTAGAATATATACCGACAGATATAATTATTCCATACCGTACTAAGATTCTAGATTAAGAAATATAAAGTGCCATCCACTATTCTTTTGTGATCTATGAATTTGTAAAAATCAGATTAAATTATAGATTGATTAAACCTTTGGGATTGTACGAATACTTAATGAATTAAACGGACGTTATGTAAGAACTTCTTATCAAAATATTTCTGTTCAAATGGTCAAATCATTGATCATTGCTGTTTTGCAATGTGTATTTATAAAATGTCTTCTACGAAATCGGATCACTATTTATATTTGCGTTAAAATAGATTTTACTTGCAATCACGACGTTATACAAGGACAATGAGAAATACTAAACTCTACGCTGTGGTAATAGAAAGTGTTTTCGTCTGGGCGATATTATAGATAAATATAGTTGGATTATGTTTTAATTTAGATCTTACTCTAAGGTGTTAAAGTTTATATCAGATTGGCCAATATCTGATGGCGATTAGCTTGCCAATAATTGATCACGTTAACGTATGTACAATTTGGCATGATACAAAGTTCCGTTACCTTCTGATACTTAATTGTAGATAGTTATTGTATTTTTATATGATCTCATAGTAATTTTCATATAGTACAGTCACAGTAGACATTTCAATAAATAAATATTGAATATCCTGATGGTCATTGATAATGGCTATATTTCACGCATTGCTTTCTCTCTCTCTATACACAAATAGAATACCTCGTTTACTCTTACTCATGTCATTGTATGAAATAACTCTGCAGGCAGTAAAATTTAGCTGCCTAGTGCCCACAGAGATATTTAAAAAAAAAGCGAACCTATTCTTAAAATATCAGCGTACCCACAGCCTGGCAAGGTCCATAGGTAGAGGACTGCTTATCATAGGTGAGCCTCCTGATCATTTGACTCCGTTTCCATTAAAAAAAATATCTGTATAGTCCGACAACGTAGCCAGCAGGAGCAACGGCTTCCAGGGACGGAAGACCGCATAACTTTGGTGTGCCTCTACCTCACTTGCCTCTCGATTTTCATAAAAAATAGTATTTTTAATTAAATATAATTTTAATACACTGCCTACAGCGAAAATGATAAGTAAAACACTAATTAAATTATTAATCACAGACACCTTTAAAAACATAAAGTGAACAACCTGTTTTTCTTAAGCGTTGTTTAGATTTAAACCTAAAATATATCCTCAGTGACATAAATACTACTTTATATATTTTATGAGATCAAAATTAAGAACATCTATATATATATATTATTGTATACCGGAAAAAGAAGTAGATGAGTCTCTTATATGATAAGGGAACACCGCCGCCCATGGACAATCGCGCCATCGTCCGCGGAATGGGGTTGACGGATTTTCACGCTTTTTAATTTTAGGAGGTCCAATATTCTCACTCATTCAGTGAAACACAGTAGAAGTACCCTTTCAAATACAACTGCTATTACACGCTGAGGATTCTGTGAGAGTGTGGTATCACTTAGTTA
>JAAAKR030235309.1:0-10563 GCA_010014985.3 Delias pasithoe
GATGTCAGCCAACTTTTATGTAATTGGCTCTGCGTTGGAGCGCCGTAATCCCACTCGCATTCATTAGCGCGGCATAACTGCAACTTATAATCTCTTGTCGGCCCGTGATGCACAAGCCTTCAGCGCTCAAGGGAACTATACTCATCAAATAGCTTTATCGTTTAATTTTATATCGCCCTTTGATTGTTCATACAACATTCGTCTTTACTAATATTATAAAAAGAAATATTTGTTTGTTTGAATAGGCTCTGAAAATACTTCATGAATTTGAAATTTTCTCTCACCGATAACAAGCTACATCATTTCCGGTGAATATAGGTTATATATAAACTAACCAAAATTACTCACGTTTCGAGGCTACGAATAGTATTGATAATAGAATACAATAATGAGATACAACAATGCATAACATATAATTAACCATAAAAAATATCCCAAAAGTATATCTCTAACTAAGTAGTTACGTTAGAATAAGAGTTTTCTTATTTATTAAAATACCATATGTGTAAAAAAATCTTTAATTCAAATATTTCAGAAAATTCACGTGGTCGCCGCTCGCCTAGGCTATGTGTGTAGCCCCAAACGCTTATGACTCAAATAAGGAATGCTGAAAAAAAAGCACATTTAATTTGAATTGTAAAGTTTAAAAGATGAATTTCTGACTAAATTCTATTAAAATAACTAACTAAACTGAATTAACCGATGAAAATTAAATGAATTACTTTACAATAATTTCTCACAACTCAATCACATTCACCTGTTATGAATTGACTCTTCAATTAAACGTAAAGCCTTTCAGAAAATAACGAACTACATCTTAGTGCAATATTAATCTTAAGCGCTAGAGAGCAAGGCATGTTTTTCTTAACGAACCACTCGACGCTCCATAATACACTATGATTTATTACATCGGATGCTCTTTGCTTTTTATGTTTACCTGATAATAAAGCCTTGTTGATATTAAAACATCGGAAAATCGCGTTGAAAATATTTCCACGGACCGTTAAGATATTTTAAAAAGCCGTCGTACCGATGTTTAATTTGAAATTCTTTCAACAATAACAAAGACACTGGGAACGCAGACGTTTCCCAAGTGACGGTTCTTATGAATCGGACGCTGAATTCTAAGATTAAATTCATAGCCTGAGGTGCTGTTTGTTACGGATCATCCACACTGCTCGGGAATGAAAAATGGGGACGTTATCCCGATTTTACTTGTCAAGTTTAGCACGAGGATAGTTTTTGCCGGGGACGTTGGATTGTTAGCGATTTTGTGCTCGCTCTTTATGAATTTTCATTCATTTTTCAAAGTCTTTTAATGTTTTGAATTCCAAATGTTGCTTTATAGATGGGAGTTATTTTCATACCTTAGTCGCGTTCATAGGGTTTCGCGAGTTGCTCTTCATCCGTCTTATTTGGTATCTTATAATGTTGGATAAATAGGAATACCTTTCTTTTAAAAAGGTTTAAAGGTCGATTTTTGTTAATTAAGTCGTTATATATCCTATATGAATAGTTTAATGTATTACAACAATAATATATATAAATGTGACAGTATTTGACCAATATGTTCGAATCCGGGGAAAATGTAAATATTTCTGTTGAGTACATATAATATGGTGCTCCAAAATATATATATCTTAACGGAACGTCACTTTTGTATGTTTAACACGGATTAATACACTAACCTAAGTGAAACTTTCTAATATATTAAATCAATGGAAAAGTTCCCGGCCTGACACATAAATGGCGGTACTTAAACTTAACTACTATAGAATTAAATACATTCAAATTTTAGTTAGCTTTAACATTGGAAATATGCGTGTAAAAATATATCTGCTACCAGATCATAAATTTATGAATTATAGCATTTTAGTTAAGCAACTGTTGTTGTAGCAAAAACTTGACTTCTTTACGAGTAGTAAGAGTAGTTTGTTGAAAATCCACTAAAGCTTGAACAATATACGCAAAGTCAAAATAAAGCTCTCCGATTAAATTACGAAAAGCTATTAGTAATCATAGTTAATTAGATATGAAACCGATAAACCAACTTTACATTATCTGCACAATTTGTCGGTTAAACATTAGGTTAATCAGAAACGAATGGGATACATAAACGCAGTGGTGTATTGAAATTTATTCAAATTTGATTATATAATGCTACTTTCATTTCCAAATAAGCAGGACGTTTATCTAGGATAAACTACCCTCCGCCCATGGACAGATACATTACTTGACAAGACTTTTAGGGATAGGTACGCATTTTTTTTAAATCCCAAGTCGTAATCACTTACTATCCCCGTCTATTTCACCCGTGGAAAAGCCATGCTGACGCACAAATTGAGCTAGTTCATCAGAAGTGATACGAGCTCACAGAATACCCAGCGTGAAACGGTACTTGTACTATGAGTGGGGATGTCGCGGATGTATGTGTGGCGGTGTCTATTGATCTCCTATATGGTAAGCTCTATTGTAGACCAATCTGCTCTGTTGTCCGCTATACAAGAAAAAAGTATTGGTTTGAAAATACCTCTGCAAGCAGCTGATTCCACAAAGTGGTGCTGCACGGTACAAAATGCCTTAAAATATGCTCAGTTGTGAAACGACGTCTCAGTGATTCAGTTATATCTTACTAAGTAAATATTTAAAATGCGGTAGAGTTAGACATATTTAAGTCTTAGATATTATTGATATACGATCAAAATCTTACTTGAAGGAAGAACTAATTAATTTATTATGTATACACTATAATATAATAAATCATTTTATATAAAATACAAGTAAGATCGTAATAGTCACTCGCCTCAGCAGTTAAGTGGTGATATTAAAACTTAATTAAAATTTGTTGATCACGGCTCGAAAGCGATTAAAACTTTAAACGAAGCTGGGCTGATGTAGATCGCCTTAACGAAACGAGTTTATTTACGTTTCTGCATATTCCTTTAATTTTGTTTTTAGACTTTTTTTCAGTTAAATTATGAAAGCTGGAGACTCATGTCTCCAATATAATACTACAGCAGGTATTCAGACCCTTTTCAGTAATAAAAAAATCATTCAACAAGCCATTAATTAACTGATTTTGATGATTTTTATGATATTGTGAATAGTTAACAAATGAGTAGGTTGGTTTGCATGTTTTATGGACATGGTGACAAACGAGCAGGAACTAAACGACTCACCTAGGATAAGCGGTCCTCCACCAGCTGTAGCAGGCCTGCGGGTGCGTTGCCGGCCTTGACTGAGAAGATTGGAAAACTGGAGGGAGAGGGAGGGCCGAGGGATACAAAGAGGAGTAAAAGGGGAAATTGGGATTTCAGAGCTCCCACTCACTGTACGAAACGCGAGAACGAAATGCAAAGCAAATGGCCTTACTTCACGACCGTATCCTGTGGGAGAGTGGTACACCGGACGTACCTACCCATTGGCTGAAGCCCAAAGATACCAGCGTTGCACTCCCACATAATAGTTAGAAATCACCGCCCCTCATAGACAATCACGCCACAAGTTATGTTATGTAGCCGGCATTTTACGCCGCTTAAGCCGTATAACTTAACGGGCCTCCGATATCCGCATTGATTCAGTGTAACACAATACAAATACTATTTCAGGCTGGTACTCTATGAACTCCATAAGAGCAAGCCTAATTAGTGTGTAAGAAAGCATGCTAACATGACACTCCTATAAAGAAACCAGAAAATTGAATAATAACACGCATTAACATGATTAGACATTATTACGTTATTTATAAAAAAACATCTTAGCAACTGTTTAGTTTTTAAATTTAAGTGACTTAGTCCGTATTGAAATACAATTATAACTGAAAACTTATTAAAAATTTCTTTACTCATAACATACCACGGTCAAAATAACTGTTTTCATGTTCGGTACATCGAGCCTCGAAAGTAAATAAGTTTCGTCACAAGGGACACATTAAAGGCCTCTTATTTAAACTTGACTTGTTTGACCAAGTTATATACGAATTTATGTTGGGTTTAGACGAACTTGAAAGATAGTATTGTAGATTTATGAGATTTCTTAGAAGAGTTTCGTATAAATTACGCCATTGAAATGAATATCTAGTATTATTTCGTTATTTATTTACATTTTAATAATTCTTACCTCATCATTATCATCTCAGCCGTAAGACGTCCACTGCTGGACATTGGCTCCCCTTTGGACCTCCATGCATACCTGTCCAAAGTGGCATGCATCCAGCATCTTTCGGTGATCTTTTGGTGAATATACCACGCTGCGCTTGCCAGTCCGTGGTCTCCACTCTAGCGCTTTTCGGCTCCATCGGCCATTCGCTCTGCGTGTGATGTGGCTACCCATTGCCACTTCAGCTTGATAATCCGGCGGGCTATATCGGTTACTTTGGTTCGTCTACGGATTACCTGATTTCTGATTCGATCACGTAGAGAAACTCCAAGCTTAGGCCTCTCCATTGCTCGCTGAGCGATCTTAAACTTTGAGATGAGGCCGATAGTGAGAGACCACTTTTCGGCGGAATATGGATGACTAATTTGGACTCTTACTGAAGCACTCAGCAATAGACGTCGAATCGTTTTTTTAACATATCGACGATTGCAATAAAATTCTTTTTTGACATATAGCATATAAGGAGTATGGTGGATGTCAGAAAAAGAAGATTTTAAAATCTTCTTTTTCTGACATCAAATATTCTGACAAATATTCTTTAAATAATAACTAAAATAAGTAAAATATAATTAAATGTAAAACGTTAATATAAAATGATCAAAACGAAATATAAATATTGCTACGTTTGCCAGTAGTGACATAAAGAATGCTATATATAGTGTTTTAGATAAAAAAACTATAAAAGGACAGCCGAGCCTGCTACAGTCATAAAAATCTACGCATATTCTTGGAACTTCATTCATTTCGTTATTTCGACGTACTTTTAAGGCGCTCACAGAAGACTCAGTGTGAAACGGTACTCGTACTGTATTTCGATGATTGGGGGATGTCTTAAGTCCTTACAATTATGTCTATTAAGTGGCGTAAGAAGCCGACAACACAACTAAAATAGTGGACTGTGGCACGGTTGTTCATTGGTGGCGTTGTTCTCTTAGCAAAACGGAAACTGCTCCGTTGTCCGCTATACCATAAAAAGTAATCAATATAAACTTTCACAGAGATTTAATCATTCTTTTAAAATAAAAGGACACTTATTACTAAGTTTCACGTACTATGAATAAATGTGTTTCACGTAGTCAGGAAATGATTTTGTTATAGATATAATCAATAGTATTCGCAATCCACGCGATGTGAGGAATTTTTAGGTATTTTTATGCACCTTGGGTTACCATTGGCGATTTTGTAAAATAAAAATAGACTATATTTACTGGAAATAGTGTAGGTTTTCAATAGTGAAACAATATTCAAATTTTTAAAACGTTTAAACATTATTCATTTCGAGCAATAGAATCTTTCTTAATTATAATTTAAAGTAAAAAATTATATTAAAAATCATTGTTTAAAAAATAACTGATTACTCTATGCTGCCTTACCCATAACGGGCTGCTTCTCATCATTAGAAACTGATTTGTAAATTGATTTAAACATCAAACGAACAAAGTATATTTGTTTAATCATGTACGAGTTTAAAATAAAATTAATCTAATTAGACGGAGGCAAGATACCAATTAACATTAATATGTTAAAATTTAATAACTACTTTGTTTAGTTAAGTTCATCCTACTATAACATGTGTGCTTGACACGAATAATATCATCAGTCAAACATTATCAAACAGATGAGCGATGATGTACTCTCCTCACAAATTAACTGCTTTGATAAATTTACATGATAACCAATTTTGAAGGCCTCCAGTCGACGTCACCTAAATTCGCAACATATTATGGACCCATAGAGGTCAGTCGTTCTAGAGGTCAGTGGTTCTAGAGGTCAGGGCAGGCTGGTTAATAAATAGCATGAGGTTATTTTGATATAACGTAGAGCGATCATTAACAAATATTAAATTTGTGATTGTTAATAGATTGTCTATAAACAATCTTTTATATAATTCTCATGTATCGGTGTTTGTTTTTAAACTCCTCAGAAATGACGCGACAGATTTTTATGAAATTTGTGCGCATTGCAGTTAGTACTGAGAATCGGTCGACATCTATCAGCTTGCAGTGGTATTTTCAATTCAATAGACTTATATACCTTCAAAATTAGAGCGCGCCTCACTCTTAAAGTCCAGCAACATATCCGCTTCCTGACTGTACCTAAGAGTTTCCATGGACGGGGAACAGCTTTTTCTAGATTTTCAAAAAAGAAAACCGTTTCCGAAATTGAATTTGTAAAATAATTATAAAAATCAAATTCCTTATTATATAATAATCCCAATAACATCTTTTATAAAAAAAACACATTTTTATATGGTACAATTTTCGACTCATCCTATAAGTATTTACAAAGAATGCAGCTGATCAAAGCACAAAAGCCTGTACATCTTAGTTCTCTCCAAAAGAAAGATCAGAAAAAGAAAACACAACAAAGAAAGATTTATTCGTTCACACCCGAGCGTTTACATTCCGTAATAAGAAGTCTTTTAAAGCTCTGGACCACGTAATTCAAGATTTCAACCTTAGAGGAAAGTTTGTCGGGACAAAGAGAGGGTCACTCCCTCCGAGTAATTTATACGTGACCGCGGCGTCGCAACTCCTCGGGGAGCTGGACTGCCTCGCGTGACGGGCTACCGTGACAGCCCAGAATTTACACAGCACTTTTTAACTTCACAGAGAGAACAAACTAATCGACATTTATGTCCACGATATACTATTTAATTTATTACAAACCATTTTAGAAGGAAAATTCAACACATTCTTTTGGATTTCTTAAGTAAATGCACTCAGCTTTCTTGCATATCTTAATTCTTAGTGTACAAATTACGCGTCACTCTGTTTGTCCGCAAGAGACTCCTAAACTGCGAACTGATAAAAGATAATATATTACTCTATTTAAATTTGTAAAATTATTTGTTTATTCGCAGGAATTATTCTTTGTTTAGTTCAATAAGATTCTAACAGATGGCGGTATTAGATATAATTTTTTGACTGGATCAAATATTAGTTATAAAATGTAAGTGATACGATGTAATTTGTACTCTAATATTACATAATGGTAATACTCGCTATTTGTGTGTTTATACTGAGTTTATATTGAGTGATTGAAGTCCACGAAAAAATAAATTTCTACAATCACATATCAAAATATCCTTCAATCTACGAGAAGTATCTGAATATTCATTTTGTAAATATACTTAAACTTATTCAAAAGAACTAAATTTATGTCACAGACAGTGATTTCAGTTTTATTTCATATGAATTTGTATGAAACCTGATAAAAATAAATGTATAAATGTGTCTGTGTTCAGACCTTACGTAAAAATAGAGAAGGCTTACTTAGGTATCCAATAAAAATGCAATTTTTTATAAAACGCAACAAATTTTCCTTAAAACAATAAAATTTCTACATGTTTCTAACGTTTAGTGCACCGTAAACTCAAGTGACGTATACTTAGCTGAAATTTTCTCACTAAGATTCCCTTTTAAACGTCGTTTGAAGAGCGTACAAATATTAAAACAGGTTACAGTAATGATTAACCTACATCATACAAAAATCTAAATCGTGTCTGGTTACGTATTTACAAATTTTTTATGCTTGATCATTAAGTAGCAATGGTGGCATGGCTTCGCATCTACAATTATTTTAATGGAAATTCCGTCTATTTTCTGCCTATTTTTCCGCACCCGTAGCCTACTGGGGTGTGGATGCGTTCCCGGCCTTTTAATCCGATATACTCGTATGCTCAAAGTAAGGTTAATTCTTGACGCTTAAAAATTTTGGCGTTGTTGCAACAATCAGTGTATCAAGTTTTATATTATAATAGTAAATTTATGTTTACAATACCATTTATTGAGATGTTTTCTTTTATCAGGACGTATGTAGTAAAACTTCCCCTCTCTTTCCCCTGTAAGTTATAATATATTGAAGCACTGGTACCTTCGGGCGTCAGCGAAATAGGCAGGCATGTCCGGTGTGATACCACTCTCCTACAGGATACCGGCGTTAAGTGAGGCCATTTGCTTTGCATTTGGTTTTCGCGTTTCGTACGGTGAGTGGCACCGATGCCTGATTTCCCCCTCCTCCCTTTTGTAACCCTCTTCCTTCCCTCTCCCTCTAAAGCGTAGCTTTCCCTTAAAGGCTAGTAACGCATCCGCAGCCCAGCAAGGGCTAGTAGGGGTGTCCATAAGCCTCCGCCTGTTCCATTATCATAGGAGCCTCCTGCTCGGTTGCCACCGTTTCTATATTAAAAATTGTCTTTTTGCATTAAATTTTAGAGCAATGAAAATTTGTGGAACTCACAAAGAATGATCGTAAAAGTAAAAGTACACATCAAGTAATGTTAGTTATTAGTACATATTTTGAACTAATTAAATTTTAAATAATAATAGTATTTATTTCATACATTTATAATACAGTTTAGTATGCTGATTTTGAAATTTATTTTTATGCATAAAACCTCTTTATCCTTTGATATTCCGGTCCAACCACGTACGATTGCATTAAAATTTTAGTAAAAGGTAAATTAATTATTTTTAATACATAAATATTATCAAAAATACTGCCCATGATTATTATTTGCACATAATTATACCAATGGATAATTAAGAGAAGGAAGGAAACACTTACTAATAACTAGTTCCAATATTGCTTATTTTCATTAAACCAATAAAAATATCATCATTCGGTGGTGTAGTCTCTAGAGATAAGTTAGATTTTATATAGTATAGCAAAGGAGCAGGTGGGTCTTCTATATGGGTAAGAAATCACCACCATCCATGGACAACCGCGTCACAAAACACACTTTGTTGTTGTGTTGTTGGTTTTTAACGCCGATCAAGCGATATTATTTCAAGAGTCTCCGATATCATCACACACTTAACGAAACACAATACAAATACCGTTTCACACGTAGTATTCTGTGAGCCGGTGGTAATACCTCGGAGGAGCCGGCTCAATTAGTGTGTCAGCACATGCATCGCTATATAGGAGGCCCACATTCTCCGATGTCCGCTATAATATAAAAAAAAACAAACCACTATGAACACATTTGTTCATTAGTATTTTTAAAATCGATCTTATCTAATTTGAAATGTTAGGAAAACGCTATTCAATATAGAAATACTGAATATATTTTTCATGCATAGCGAATTCTTTTTACTACATTCTTTTTGCTACCTGAAAACAAATTAAATACAATCGTCATAATCAAAATTAATTTAGTTATCTTAACGAAATTAATAATTAGTTTTAGTATTCTTGCTAACGAGACGAAAATCATATTTTTAAAATTACTTTATGACTTTAACACAAGCCCTGTCGAGTCAATTTTAATTTTCACGAGTACACTACTTGTAGGAAATAAAAAGTAGTTGTAGACATTTTACTTGTTTAATCAGAGCTTTTCACGCCATTTCAATGAATTATATTTATTTTCTTTAATTATGAACATTGCTGTTAAAATGATGGTTATAATTTACCCAATACGAGTAATGGGTGTATTGTAGTGGTCCTTTCAATCAAGCTCATACGATGTTAACCGATCTCGGATCAAATGGGAGCTATTTACCTCCCGTCCTAGTAGCACCTCTAAGTTCTTAATTTCATGCTCGGCTAGCCAGTTACACGTGCTACCGCTTTATTAGCTAGAAAACTAAATGAAAAACCCGTAACCAATTAACTTTGGGTATGTTTCATTACCTTTTATAATTGTAGTAGTGTGCTGTCGATAATATGATACTTAGGTTGAAGATATATAGGTTAGAGCGTATATGGTATAGTTTGCCATATACGCTAGGTTTTATACCCATTTAATATAATATCTATATATATAAGCACAATATCATTAACAATATAATGACAAATTACATATCTATTCTTATATACTAGTCTATACTTATATTATAAAGCGGTCGAGTTTGTATATTTATGAGTTGTAGGGAGTAATCTCAAGATCTACGGAACCAATTTTCAAAATTCTTTCACAAATATAAAGCTTTGTTATTTGTTTATAATATTGGATATATAAACTGAAACTATGAAAAGGTTTTTTCTATGTAATCGGATCCGCAAATTAAGTCAAAAAAAAAACAATCGGAGGATAATTTTTCTCTCAAATGCTGCCATAATGATGAAACAAATGATCGAGTCCTAGAAAAAAACTGTAAATGATGATTAATGACTATGAGTCATTTCAAAGTGGTTATGTGGTTCTATCTTTGATAACGTATACTAATATATATGTAAATAATAAAAAAAGTAAAAAATAATAAGAACTTTTCTGTAAATGGTCTAGTTCGATATTATTATTACTTAATCTGTGGTCCAGTGATTCCATACTATGAATACTTAGTTTTGATTTTTGTTGGAACATCTAATTTGACTTAAAAAAGTTACCTTTACAAATTCCGATAATTTATTTGCATATTTAGAAGCATTTTCTTATCATATTTTAATTACTAACCTATA